>JAVSCE010020410.1:0-54364 GCA_032199065.1 Smutsia gigantea
CATGAAAAGATGCTCCTCATCACTAATCATCAGAGAAATGCAAATTAAAACCATAATGAGATATCACCTCACGCCAGTTAGATGGCCAACATCAAAAAGACAAACAACAACAAATGTTGGCGAGGATGTGGAGAAAAGGGAACCCTCCTACACTGCTGGTGGGAATGCAAATTAGTTCAACCATTGTGGAAAGCAGTATGGAGGTTCCTCAAAAAGACTCAAAATAGAAATACCATTTGACCCAGGAATTCCACTCCTAGGAATTTACCCTAAGAATTCAGCAGCCCAATTTGAAAAAGACAGATGCACCCCCATGTTTATCGCAGCACTATTTACAATAGCCAAGAAATGGAAGCAACCTAAATTGTCCATCAGTAGATGAATGGATAAAAAGAAGATGTGTTTATATACAATGGGTAATACATCCATAAGAAGAAAACAAATCCTACCATTTGCAACAACATGGATGGAGCTAGAATTGTGTATGCTCAGTGAAATAAATGACGAGAAAAAAAGACAAGTATCAAATGATTTCACTCATATGTGGAGTATAAGAACAAAAGAAAAAAACTGAAAAGGAACAAAACAGCAGCAGACTCACAGAACCCCAGAACGGGCTAATAGTTACCAAAGGGAAAGGACTGGGGAAAATGGGCGAAGGGGAGGATAAGAGGAAAAAGGGGGCATTACGTTAGCAAATGTAATGTTGGGGGGCATGGGGAGGGCAGTACACAGCTCAGAGAAGACAAGTAGTGATTCCTATAGCATCTCACTACGCTGATGGACAGTGACTGTAATGGGGTTTGTGGAGGGGACCTGATGAAGGGGTAGTTTAATAATCGTAATATTGCACATGTAATTGTAAATTAATGATAATAAAATAAATTATATTAAAAAAAAAAATAAGCGTGAAAACAAGAATTAAATACATAACATGAAGTAAATATTACTGAAAACAAAATTGCAAAATTGAATTTAAATGACTTCTTTGAGGAAAAAATGAAATAAAACCATCAATCTATGAAAAAGATATATAGAAGAAAAAGAAAGCAACAAATTTAAAATAATTATAGAATTTTACTAAATCTGTCAGCAAATACTACATGTAATTTCTAAAGCAAGAAATCTTAAAATGCAGAGTAAGTGCATAAATTTCCCCCAAAATGTGATTTATCAAAAGCACAAGTAAGTTAAGACATATAAGCATAGTTTGGGAAGAGCTGCCATTTTTAAAACTTCCAAATCAAGACAGTTTTATAGAAGAGTAATACTTAAATAATAGTCAAGCATTCCATTATTATTTAAACTTATCTAGAACAAGAGAGAGAGAAATCTCTATTTTTATAAAGCCCAACATTACTTGAATATTAAAACCTGATGAAAACAATTCAAAAGAGAATTGTAGACTATTCTAACACATTGACTGTTTCTAAATGAAATATTAGTAATCTGTAAATCTAGCAAAAGACTATTATGATCAACTAAGCTTTACATCATGAATTCAAGGATTATTAAACAGGAATATTAAAATACCAAGACAAGTAAAGGAGAAAACCATATGGTCATGCAGATGCTAACATGGCATATGATAAATTTAAATATTAATACAACCTAAGAAATAGAAGAAAACTTAAATATGAAAAGAATCACCAAAAAAAATCAAACAACATTCAGATTCACGTCAGAAAGCAATCAAGCATCATTTATCAAAGAAGCAATACAACAAAAAAAATTAATTGCAGACTCTGGAACCACACAAATTAGGTTTAAATTCCAAACCCAACCTTTCTAAGTTGTTTGACTTTGCTTTGTTCCTTAACCTTAGGGTCACTGCTTCCCATTCATAAACAGAGGTTAATAATAGTACCTATCTCAAAGGGTGTTGGACTTATGTTAGTAAATGTAAAAACTGCCGCACAGTAAGTACTCAGAAAATATTATTATTAGTTACTATTTGTCTCAAAGATTTTAAAGCATCACTGTAATGAATTCTCTACTGCAATAATGGAAATGTGCATTATCCACTGCAGTAGCCAATACAACAGGTGGCTACTGGGCACTTGGGAAGAAGCTAACTGAATGAATTTCAGTTAACTAAAATTGAAATAGCCACAAGTAACTAGTAGCAATGGTACAAAACACTGCAGATCTAGAAAATGTAAATACCCGGTGGTACTTATTTTTTAAAAATAAATTAAAAAGATAACTTAACAAAATGAATGTGCAAGAGAAAAACTTAACAGCTAGACAATTTCCACAAATGGAAGAATGAAAAGCAAATCTCTCCTGAAACACACACATACACACAAAAGAAACCCTACCTATTTCAGGGCACCAGGAAACGATTATTAGAAAAAAATGAGAAGTGTTTATTCCACAAAATCTGCTCGAGTTCCAGACAAACACAGCAGGAGACACTAGCCTTCTTGTCTGAGGGATGGATGATCCTATGATCCTCACTCCTAACCTGACAGTGCAGTCTGCAAGATCAGTAGCTTTACTAGAATGGGACGAGCCATAAAAATAGCAGGTTTGCTGCAATATGAGACAGACCAATTAGGGAAGAGGGGCAAATGAGAAAACAAAAGCTTTGTCAGCTATAAGTAATTATGTTACTTAGGAAAGAACAGCTTTGCTTAACTGCGTTAGGGTCTGAGCTGGAGCAAGCCAGCAGCCCAAACAGAAAATTACTGATACTTAAAAGTAGAGAGTCACAGAAGAACCGAAATAAACTCTCCACACATACTTGGCTAACTTAGGGACCCAAGAAAGCCAACAAAAACTAAAGGCCAAGAGAGACTAAGAACTGTAGTCTAAGAACTAACAGGCTGCAACTTGGAATGTGTTTCACAAACCAAAGAGATCAATCAATCACCACTGCGTGTAAGCCTCACTGGCTCAAGGTATTTGATCATAACTTCTGACCATGAAGCAATACAGACACAGGAGCAACCCCTAGAAAGCCAGGCTAAACAATAAAAATTAAAATACTGAAAAGATACACAGTGGCTACAGACTACATAGAAGACAGATGCCACACTTTAAGTCTAAACAAGTTACTAAAAAATACCAACAACCCAAAAAAAATAAAGCAGAATTCATAGTTGCTGCAATAGATTATTGAAGATGTCAAACTGAGGAAACAAAGAAACAGAGAAGTGTGATCTAACCCTGTTGGGGGGTGGGGGGGATCAGTCAACTAATCAACTGCCCCCAGACAATAGTTAGTAGACAAAGATTTCAAAGCAGTTACTATAAATATTCCCAAGAAAAGGTACCTTTCAAAGAATATGGTAAAATACAATGGCAGTACCTCAACACATAGGTAGTCTCAAGAGACAACCAGAAATTATAGCAACCTGTAGAGAGGAAAAAAAGTAAAATATCCAAAATAAAAATTTCATTACATATCTTGACTCAAAAGCAGGCTTAAGTGAACTTGTAGATTGATAAATTTAAAATCCAATCCAAAAAGAGGAAAAAGACTAAAGAAATAGTAACAAATGCTCAGAGACCACAGTGGGAAAAACATCAAGAATCCCAACATAAATGTAATGGGAGTCCCAGGACAAGAGCAAGGAGTAGAAAAATGAAGAAATTATGACCCAAAATGTCACAAAATTGATGAAATACACTAATTTGCAAATTCAGGAAGTTGGAAGAACTCCAAATATGATAAACACAAAGTGAATAAACCTAGATATATTATAGTCAAACTGCTGAAGACAAAGATTTTCAAAGAAATCTTGAAAGTGGCAAGCATAAAGCAATTTATCACATGTAGGAGAAGAGCAAAATTGTTAACATTTAACTTTTCATCAGAAACTATGGAAGGTAAAAAGCAATGAAATAACATATTTTAAGTACTGAAAGAAGACTGTAGACCAGGAATTTTGTATCAAGCAAAAATATTCTTCAAAATGAAGGCAAAATAAAGACATCACCAGATAAACAAAACTTAAGAGAATGCCAAAAGCATATATATATACCACAAAATATGCTAAGGAAGTCCATGAGGTTGAAAAGAATTGAAACCAGACTGTAACTCAGATCCACAGGAAATGAGAAGCACTAGAAATGGTAAACATGGAGGAAGACATAAAAGACTATTATTTCCTTTTAATTTCTTTAAAAGAAACATAAGATTGTTTAAAGTAATAATCGTAACAATTCACTGATGGTTTTTAAACATATACATGGAATAATATAATAATACTTATACATAGCAGAGGAATAGATCTACAGTGGAACAAAGTTGCTGTATTATAACAAAACTAATACAATATTTCCCTCAAGTGGCTTGTGATAAAGACATATATAACTGTTAGAGCCAACTAAAACAAAAACAAAGTAAAAACAAAATCAGAAAATTCTGTACATTAGAAGTATTTATGAACACAAAAATCTTAGGAAAGGAAGGAAAAAATGACATGATAATAGAAAACAGCAAAATGGCCAACCTAAATCCAACCTTATCATTTCTTACATTAAACATGAATGGGCTAAGCATTCTAATAAAAAGTCATAGACTACCAGTCAGACAAAACACAAAATCCAACTATCTGCGACCTAAAACATTTTGAGATTCAAAGACACAACAGGTTTAAAGTAAAAGAAGGGAGAAAGATATACCATGAAAACAGTGACCATAAGAGAGGTGGAGTGGCTATGTTAGTATCAGGAAAAAAGAGACTCAGATGAGCAATATTACCAGACACAAAAATAAACATTATATGCTAAAAAGTCAATACATCAGGAATATATAATTATAAATGTATATGCGCCTCGCAAATACACAAAGCAAAAACTAATATCATGAAAGCAAAACGGACAATTTCAGCAATTTCACTTGAGCCTTTCAATGCCCCTATCTCAGGAATGGATAAAACATCTACATTAGTAACAATATGGAAGCCTTGAACAACATACTAACCAACTTGATTGAACATATACAGAGCACTCCATAAAAGACAGTACAATACGCATTCTACTCAAGCACATATGAAACATTCTCAAGAACAGACCACTTATTAATCCAGACATGAGCACATTAAGGCCCATGGGCCAATCAAGCCAAGCTTTTATCTGTATGGCCCAAAACCTAAGAATTGATTTGTATTTTGTAAGGACTGTAAAAGGTTTTTTCCTCCTGACACCAAATACCTATCTCTTCCAGCATCTCATCACCAACTCTATGACACCAACTGGGTGTTCTACAATTGAATTCAGTTCTGACACTAACTACCCACCAGAGTAACTACTGGACTCCACAAATTAAGGGCTCAGTGTCACAAGACTGCCCCCCACTTCAGATGCCAGACCCAAGTCCCAGGTTATCACTAGTACTTCTGAAGAACTGGTGATAAATTTAGGGTGTTTTGAAAATCCCCTCTTCAGGTACAATTATTCACAAGAACAACAGAAAACTCAGAAAGTCTTGTTATTAGGACCTTATTATAAAGTAAACAACTCAGGAACATCAAATGAAGAAATACAGAGGGCAAGATATGGAGGGAAGGAAGGAGCAAGCACAGAGCTGCCATGACCTCTTCAGGCACAGCATGTTTCCAACACCTGGACATCTTCACCAACCTAAAACTCCAAACTGCATTGTTTAGGGGTTTTATGAAGGTTCCATTACACAGGCATACATTGCCCACTGGTGATTAAACTCAAAATCTAGCCCCTTTTCCCTTCCCAGAGGTCCAAAAATATTCAGCATACCCTCCAACCATACAACTGATTTCTCCTAACAGCCCCCATCCTGAAGCTTTTTAGAGGCCCACTAAGAGTCATCAGAGCATAACCTCAAGTATGAAAGGAGCTTGTCATGAACAGCAAAAGATGTTGCTTATCACTCAGGTTTACAAGTTCAGGAACCAGGGACAAAGACCAAATACTTATTTCAAATTGTATGGGGGAGGAAGCCACAACAGAGACCTTAAGAGGCCTACAAAGCCTAAAATATATACCTGCACTCCTGGGTTCATAAGAACATTATTCATAATACCCAAGATATGAAAAAAAACTAAGTGCTGGTGTATTTGTGTGTGAGACAGGGGCCACGGGCTTAGACAGAGTAGGATGAGGACCTCCCGAAAAAACAAAGCAAGATAATCCATTGTGAGATTTGCTTTGGCCTGCTGGGGAACCCAATTTATTTTTCTGACTTTACCCAGGTGCTGCTTTTCTTCCTCCAGCCCTAGTCAAGTAATTTGCCACCTGGGCAATTTAACAAGAAAGCCCAAAACAAAAAGGAAGGATTCCATCTTGAAAATAAGATTGCATTTTAAAACCCAATTAGTTGAAGAGTAACTTTCTTAACACACTCTTTAACAAACAGACGATAACTCAGCCAGCCCACCTTGGGAGCAAACCAGGCAGTCTTGAGTGATATGCTCCCAGACCAGGAAGCTGCTATCCTGGGAGGAAATCAGAGCAGTAAATTTCTTGTAAGAACCAGGAAGACTAATAAGAAACTTAATGTCTCTTCAAAGATAAACATTTTGGGACCACTTAGCCAGTGTACATCCCTAGCCCTTTGTCTCTCAACTGCCTATAAAACCCCTAGACAACGCACCACACCCCAGAGCTCTCTCCTCTCACTTTATCTCTAAATAAAAGCCTCTCCCTTGAGTGTTTGCAAAGTTCATTCTTCAACTCTGAACAAGAACCCCTGCATCATGTGTATACAGGATTACATATGTGCATGTGTATACATATATATAGTATTACAAAGTACTATATCTAACATATAATACAATATAATATATAAAATGTGTGTGTGCATAGGGCATTGTGGTAAGTGAAATAAGCCAGGCAAAAATACACATGGTGTGGTATCACTTATATGTGGAAGCTAAAAAAAAGTCAAACTCATAGCAACAGTAAGAAGTGGTTGCCAAAGACTGGCAGATGCAAAAGGCGGGGGCGGTGGTGCGAGGGGTTGGTAAAAAGGTACAAACTTTCTACTACAGGATAAGGACTGAGGATCTAATGTATAACATGGCAACTATCATTTACAGTTGATAATGTTGTATTACATAACTGAAATTTACAGAGAGAGTAGAATTTAAATGTTCTCAGCAACATATGCATAAAAATACATGAGGTAATAGATCAGGGGTTTGCAAACTACAGCCCATGAACCAAATCTAGCGTGCTGACTGGTTTTATCTGATTCATGAGCTAAGAATGAATTTTTACATTTTTTAAATGGTTGAAAAAAATCAAAGAATACTTTACCAATGTATTCATTTATCAAATCATCATGATATACAATCTAAATGTCTTACAATTTTGTCAATTAAACCTTAAGGATGCTAGAAAAGAGAGAAAACACTCAATACATTCACTGCTGTGATCATTAAGTAAACTTTAACTGAAGCCATTATTTCTGACCTAAACTGCTAAAAGAAAGAAAAAGAAAAAGAAAAACCCTCCTATCCCCCATGTCAGTGGGTATTAACAGGAAGCTGAACTTCTATCTCCATTTGGCAACTAGAAGGAAGAAGGTGATGGATGTGAGGCAAGTCATCACTCTACCTCCTGCCCCCTTCTCAAGTATTCAAGGCCCCCAGAGGGGAACTAAGAGTCCACTCCTACCCTACAACAAAAGGGTGGTATGAGTCAGTCCTCCTTCCCTGGTGTCAGTGGGGCTCAATGGAATTGAGTTCTTACATTCAAATAAGCTGTCTGAGTTGGTATTCCACTTTCAAACTGAGAGAGAACTGAAACTGCATTCATCCATTTGAAACAAGTCAGTGAGAGTTGTCACTCCACTTTTGTAGAGATGGTGTCAAGTGAAGTCCAGCAGGAAGCTGAACATACACACCTACCTGGCTATGATGTCTTCAAAAGGAAGTCTATTTGCTTAAAAAGATGATGTAGGCAGAGAAAAAGAAAAAGGAGTAGGAAGGCAAGAAGGAAATCTAAACCTCTTCCCAAATACATATAACAGAAGAAAATACAGCAAATACAAGTAAACCTAAAACCTCCTTAAGACTGCAGAACAGACCACCTACCTCTGGGGAAGAAGAGAACACCATATAGAAAATGGTAAAGTGGCAGAGCTGCAACTGAGCAAGACCCTACACCCACCCCAGACCACAGGCAGGAAAAAGAGTAACAGAGGAGGAAGGGTATATTAGCCTAGGAGCACTACACACCTGGTCCTGGAGATCTGCGCACAGAACACAAGCCCACATTACATTGGGTTTTGGTGATTAGTGGGGGCTAGACACCAGGGACAGCTCAAACACTCTGGGAGGCTGAGACTCCAGATGCTTGCAGAGGACAGGCACACTCCACCAGTCCTGAGACCCAAAACAGAGGCAGCATTTTAAAAGACTTGCCAGCAGTGGGAGGGGTGCCAGAGGGGCAAGAGTTGGATGGAACTCTCTCCACAGGAGAAAGGGCAGATGGACGATACACCCTCAGCCCTCCCTCAGCCCAACAGGTAAGGAACTCTTGGAAGCCCCAAACACTCCATTCCCCCTCCCCCACAATGTAGCCTGAGGCTCCTCACTGAGCGCACTGTTGTTGAACCAAACCACTCAGCCCAGCAGCAGCACCAGACTTTGCTGCTGGTCAAGCAGAGGGAGACTCCCAGGCTTTTTCACACACTACACCTCAACCAAGAAGGTGCATGCAGGAGCCAGCCCAAAGAGCCACTTCCTCACCCCGGGTGTCCAAGTCCAGTGCTGCGCATGCTGACTGCCCCAGAGCCGTACATCGGTCCGTCCACCCCATAAAGCCTGTAGATCTGCCATTGCTGCAGGGCAGGCAGCAGCACCCCCACCCAAAGAGATCCCAGCAGAGGCTTCTGCTTGGATCACAAAAGGAGCTCAAACTTCCAGAACTGAAGACAGACAGAAAGGCGGTCGTACCCACTGCACACCAACAACAGTTGGGGCTCCTGCAAAGCAGAACCAGGCACTGGAGAGTAAAGAGTCTTGAGCTTCTGGGCACCATAATATGCCTCCCTTACAAAGCTATTACTCTATAAACCAGGAAGCATACCAGATCCACCTAATCCAAAGGAATAAACACAGAAACCCTGACAAAATAATGAGGCAGAGGAATATACTCCAAACAAAATTACTGGACAGGACACCAGAAAGAGGATTAAATGAAACGGAGATGACCAATCTTCTTGACACAGATTTCAAAATAAAAGTCATAAACATGTTCACTGATTTACAGAAAAATATTCAAGATATCAGGGAGAACTTCAACAAAGGAATAGAAGACATGGAAAAGAGCCACTCAGAGCTGAAGAATATACTACCTGAAATGAAACATACAATGGAGGGATTTAACAGATTACTGCAGGAACAGGAGACCATGAATGAGATGGAAATAAGAAAACAGTAACACCCAATGAAGCTGAGGAACAGAGAGAAAAAAGAATCTCTCGGAATGAAAAAATGGTAAGAGAGCAATGAGATCAATCCAAACAAAACAATATTTGCGTAACAGGGGTACAAAAAGAGAACAGACAGAAAAAGAGAAAGTCTCTTTGAGGAAATAATTACTGAAAACTTCCCCAAACTGGGACAGGAAGTAGACACTCAGACCATGGAAGAACAGAGAGCCCCTAACAAAAGGAAACCCAGGAAGACAACAACAAGACATCTAATTAAAATGACAAAGATGAAGGATAAGGAAAGAGTATTGGAAACAGCCAGAGACAGAAAAAAGTTTATTTATAAAGAATACACCTTCAGGCTTTCAGCAGACTTCTTAACAGAAAATTTGAAGACCAAATGGACTAGGATGAAATATTTAATGTACTGAAAACCAAAGGATTTCCAAACAAGAATCCTCTACCAGCCAGATTATCCTTTAAATTTGAAAAATGTATTCAACAATTTCCAGGTGAACAAAAGTTGAAGGAATTCATCACCACAAAACCCATCTAACAGGTTATGATAAAGGGACCTCTGTAGATGAAAATGTCCCTGAGGTGAAATAGCTCTCAGCATTGAAAATAAAACCACAGTAAAAGTAGCAAAACAACTAATTACCAAGCAAATATGAAACTGAGATAAAACAAAACCTACTATACACAAAATCAGTCAAGGCATACAAAAAACTGCAAATTATGACATCTAATACAAGAAGTATGGAAAAGAAAGAAGAAAAACGTATCTTTAGATTGTATTTGAAATAGAGTTATAAGAAATTAAGCACAGACTCTTATATACTAAGGAAGCTATCTTTGAACCTATGGTAACCACAAAACTAAAGCCAACAATAAAAACACAAAACAATTTTTTTCAACAGCTATCCAGTAACAATGCTAAAGAAAATCACCAAATAACAAGAGTATAAGAGGTTCAAAGAAACAGAGAGGAACTATAAAAACAGCCAGGAAAAAATTTATAAAATGGCAGTAAGTACATATCTATCTATAATCAATGGAACCAGGAGCTACTTCTCTGAGAAAATAAAGAAAATAAATAAAGCCCTGGAAAGACTTATCAAGAAAAAAAGAATGTACACACATAAAATCAGAAATGAAGGAATAATGACAATGAATACCACAAAACACAAAGAATTATTAGAGAATACTATGAAAAAAAGCAAAGAAAAAGTAGTTAAAATCCACTATACACAAAAACATTCAAGGGACATAGAAAAAATGCAGACTACAACATTTAACACATAACATGTTGAGGAGGAGGAAAAGAAGAAAGAAGTATTTTTAGATTGTATTTGAACTTGAGCAGTCACCAACTTTATATACTTAGGAAGCTATCCTTGAACCTTACGGTAACGACAAACTTAAGCCTGTAACACATATACAAAAAATTTAAAAAGCGAAATTCAATCACAAGAAAAAAAAAATCAACTAACAGAGCATAAAAAAGAGGAAAGGAAGTACAGAAATGATGAAAACAGCCAGAAAATGATCAATACAATGACACTAAGTACATACCTATCAATCATCACCTTAAAAGTAAATGGACTAAAAGCATCAATCAAAAGACATAGAGAATGTAGTAACCACATTGTTTTTCTTGAGAAAGCTTAAAAAGAGTGTTTATCAATGATACTTTAATAAAAAAAATTTTTTTAATAATAATAAATAAAGACATAGAGTGGTAGACTCAATAAAGAAACAAGACCCCATCTAAATGCTGCCTATCAGAGACTCATTTCAGACCCAAAGACATAGAGACTATAAATGAAGGGATGGAAAAAAGATATTCCATGCAAATAATAGGAAGAAAAAAACAGGAATAGTGGTACTTATATCAGACCAAATAGATTTGGAAACAAAGAGGGTAACAAGAGACAAGGACATTATATCATGATAAAGGGCCCAGTCCCAACAAGGGCTCTAACCATTACAAGTATCTATGCACCCAACATAGGAGCACCTAGATATGTAAAACAAATACTACTAGTATTAGAGGGGGAAATAGATGACAACACATTCATTTTAGGAGACTTTAACACACGAACCACATCAATAGGCAGATCAACCAGACAGAAAATACGTAAGGAAAAAAGCCTACAAAGACATGGAGGCTGAACAACATGCTTCTAAACAATCAGTGGCTCCTTGACCAAATTAAAACAGAAATCAAGCAGTGCAAGGAGACAAATGAAAACAAGAACTGAACAACCCAAAACCTGTGGATGCAGCAAAGACAGTACTACAAGAAAAGTACATAGCAACACAGGCTTTAGCTCAAGAAACAAGAACAATCCCAAATAAACAGGCTAAACTCAAAATTAAAGAAACTAGAAAAAGAAGAACAAATGAGGCCCAAAGTTAGTAGAAGGAGGAACATAATAAGGATGAGAGCAGAAATAAATAAAATAGGTTAGAATAAAACAATAGGAAAAAAACCCAATGAAACCAGAGCTGGTTCTTTGAAGAAAATAAACAAAATAAACTCCTAGCCAGACTAATCAAGAAAAAAAGGGTGTTACACAAACAAAATCAGAAACAAAGAAAGAATAATCACAATGGATACCACAAAAATACAAATAATTATTAGAGAATAATATGAAAAATTATGTCAATAAATTGGACAACCTGGAAGAAATGGACAACTTTCTAGAAAAATACAACCTTCCAAGACTGACCCAGGAAGAAACAGAAAATCTGAACAGGCCAATTACCAGCAATGAAACCCAACTGGTAATGAAAAAAAAACTCCCAAGAAACAGAGGTCCATGTGCAGATGACTTCACAGCTGAATTCTACCAAACATTTACAGAAGAGCTAATACCCATCCTTCTTAAAGTATTCCAAAAAGTAGAAGAGGATGGAATACTTCCAAACTCATTCTGTAAGGCCAGCATCACTCTAACACCAAACCAGACAGACACTACAAAAAAAAGAAAATTTTAGACCAATATCCCTGATGAACACAGAAGGAACAGTCCACAACTAAACATGAGCAAACTGAATTCAAAAACACATCAGAAGATGGATGGAGCTAGAGGGTATTATGCTCAGTGAAATAAGCCAAGCTGAAAAAGACAAGTACCAAATGATTTCACTCATATGTGGAGTATAAGAACTGAGAAAAAAACTGAAGGAACAAAACAGCAGGAGACACAGAACCCAAGAAAGGACTAATAGTTACCAAAGGGAAAGGGACTGGGGAGGATGGGTGGGAAGGGAGGGGCAAGGGGGAAAAAGGGACAATACGATTAGCAGATGTAATGTTAGGGGGGCACGGGGAGGGCTGTACAGCCCAGAGAGGACAAGTAGTGACTCTATGGCATCTCACACGCTGATGGACAGTGACTGCAATGAGGTTGGGGGTGGGGGGGAACCTGATGAAGGGGGTAGTGTAATCACTGTAATATTACTCATTTAATTGTAGATTAATGATATCAAAATGAACTTAAAAAAAAAAGAAAAAAACACATCAGAAGGATCATCCATCATGACCAAGTGGGATTTACTCCAGGGATGCTTCAAGGATGGTAACGATATTTGTGAATCAATCAACATGATACACCACATTAATGAAAAGAAGGACAAAAACCACATAAACACCTCAGCAGATGCTGGAAAAGCATTTAACAAAATTCAACATCCGCTCATGATAAAAACTATAACAAAACAGGGTATAGAGGGTATATACCTCAACATTTAATAAAGGACATATACAACAAAGCCACAGCTAACATCATACTGAGTGGCGAAAAGCTGAAAGCTTTTCCTCCAAGATCAGGAACAAGACAAGGATGTCCACTCACCACTTTTACCATCACAGTACTGGAGGTCTAGCCATGGCAGTCAGGCAAAATAAAGAGAGAAAAGCATCTAGATTGGTACAGAAGATAAACTGTCACTGTTGGCAGATGACATGATATTATATACAGACAGAGCCCTAACGATTCCACCAAAAACCTATTAGAACTAATAACTGGATTCAGCAAAGCTGCAGGATACAAAATTAATACATAGAAACCTGTTACATTCCTATATACTGACAATGAACTAGCAGAAAAAAAATTCAGGAAAACAACTCTATTCACAATTCCATCAAAAAGATAAAATACCTAGGAATAAATTCAATCAAGGAGGTGAAAGACCTTTACTCTGAAAACTACAAGGCACTCATGAGAGAGATTGAAGAAGACACCAATAAATGAAAACCTGTCCCATGCTCATGGATAGGAAGAATTAATATTGTCAAAATGGCCATCCTGCCCAACGCAATTTTACAGATTCAGTGAGATCCCTATCAAAATACCAACAGCATTCTTCAAGGAACTAGAACAAATGGTTGTAAAATTCAAATGAACCACAGAAGACCCCAAATAGCCAAAGCAATCCTGAGAAAGAACAACAAAGCTGGGGGGATTACGCTCTCTGACTTCAGCTCTACTACAAAGCTATAGTAATAAAAACCACCTGCTACTGGCATAAGAAAAGACCCATAGCTCAGTGGAACAGAACAGAGAGCTCAGATATAAACCCACACATATATGGTCAATTAATATACAATAAAGGAGCCATGTATGTACAGTGGGGAAAAGACAGCCTCTTCAACAACTGGTGTTGGGAAAACTGGACAGCTACATGTGAGGGAATGAAACTGGATCACTGTGTAACTCCATACACAAGTAAACTCGAAATGGATCAATGACCTGAATGTAAGACATGAAACCATAAAACTTCTTAGAAGAAAACAGACAAAAATCTCTTGAACATAAGTATAAGCAATTCTTCTGTGGCATCTCACTACACTGATGGACAGTGACTGCAATGGGGTATGGGTGGGGACTTGATAATATGGGTAAATGTAGTAACCACATTGTTTTTTCATGTGAAACTTTCATAAGAGTGTATATCAATAATACCTTAATAAAAAACTAAAAAAATATATGAGCAATTCTTTCCTGGACACACCTCCTTGGGCAAGGGAAACAAAATTAAAAATGAACAAGTGGAACTACATCAAACTAAAGAAATTTCTGTACAGCAAAGGACACCATCAGCAGAACAAAAAGGCAACGTACAGTATTAGACAGTGTGTTCATAAATGATGTATCTGATAAGGTGTTAACATCCAAAATATATGAGGAATGCATACACCTTAACACCCAAGAAGCAAAAAACCAGATTAAAAAATGGGCAGAGTACCTGAACATTTTGAATTTTTTCAGAGAAGAAATACAGATGCCAACAGGCACAGGAAAAGATGCTTCACATCACTAATCATCAGGGAAATGCAATCAAACACACGATGAGATTATCACCTCACACCAGTCAGTATGGCCACTCTCCAAAAGACAAGATAAAACAAGCACTGGTGAGGATGTAGACAAAAGGCAACCCTCTGACACTGTTGGTGGGAATGTCAATTGGTGCTGCCACTGTGGAAAGCAGTATGGAGGTTCCTCAGAAAACTAAAAATAGAAATACCATTTGAGACAGTAATTGCACTGGTAGGAATTTACCCAAAGAAAACAAAATCCCTGGTTTAGAAAGATATGTGTAACTCTCATGTTTATCGCCACATTATTTATAGTAGCTATGGAAGCAACCTAAGTGTCCATCAGTAGATGAAAGGAAAAAGAAAATGTGGTATATGTACACAATGGAATATTATTCAGTCATAAGAAAGAAACCCTGCCTTTTGAAACAATATGGATGGCTCTAGAGGTTATTATGCTCAGTGAAGTAAGCCAGGCAGAAAAAGACAAACACCTTATGATTACACTTATTTGTAGAATCAGAAAGCAAAACAAAACAAATGGAACAAAACAGCAGTAGACTCATAGACATTGAGAAATGACTGGTAGTTACCATGGGGGAGGGACTGGAATACGTTTGGGGGCAGGCTGAAGGTGATAAAGGGACACAGTAATTCACAATAACTATGTAAGTTGATCATTGCAGGATGGTAGTACAGCAAGGAGAATACAGTAAATGACTCTGTAACATCTTCCTATTAATAGATGGTAACTGCACTAGAGGGGATGAGGATTTAATAATACGGGTAACTGACAAACTACTGTGTTGTATGTTTGAAACCAATGTAAGATTGTCTATCAAAGATACTTCAATTTAAAAAAATTCTGTAGAGCCTCAATATAGTATCTAACCTACCCACAACATACTCAAAAATGTTATCAAACCAAAAACCAGGAAAATCGTAACTTAAATGAGTAAATACAACTGCTGTATGTTCACATCAAGAAGAATCAACATTAGAACTCTTACAAAGAATTTTAGGAATGAAAAATGCTTCCAAAGGCAATTTCAAATTCAATTCAGTAACTTTTACTGAAGTAAAAAAAATATATCAAATGGAAGTTACAGCATATACCAAATGGAAATTACACAACTAAAGGTACAATAACAAAAATTTAAAACTTGATAAATGTCCTCACAGTAGAGTGAAAAATGACAATGAGTGGTGGAATCATTGAACTTCAAATGAAATCAATAGGATTTACCCAAAATAGATGGGAGAAAAAAATTTAACACATTATCCAACAATATACTTTGTAAAGAAACACAGAAACATAAGTACACTGAAAGGAACAGAATGGAAAAAGACATATTATTAATTTTTTTAAGAAGCAGGACATAGACAACTTTTAAGAAAGTAGTGGAAGGAGCTCTGAAGATCTCTCCCCAAGGAAACAACCATTAATTGATGGAAATTATTTTTAATAAAACAGCCTTTTATGTCTCTGGAAAATGTCCTAAGAGCATACAGTAACATTTACTCAAGTAAATCTACTGAACCTTGAAAAAACAACAGCATGTGTATAGTATTTAAGCCACAACCCACTGCCCCACCACAACACAATTCATCATGAGGAAAACAATACTCCAGGTATGTATGACCAAAAAAGATCTCTCCCACTGTGATATAATGAATCATAAGAAATACATACATTCAGTCATTAATGGACCAAATATATATATATTTCCCACATATATTTGGTTTTCATCCACATTTCCTGATAACACTGCTGAGTCTTAAAGGTGAAACTGGTGTTTTGTCATATCAATGAGCCTTTTGGACCCCCACCCGAGGGCGGGAGCTGGAAGTTGTATCAGCCAATGGTCAATAATTTAGTCAATCATGACTGGACAATGAAGCCCTCCTAAAAACCCCTGAGAAAAGCTTTTTTGCGTGCTCTCTCTACTCTGCTCTGCCTACTCTGCTCAGTCAGATCCTGATTCTTGGTAGGAGAGAGCTTCTATGCTTGGGGAATTCCCAGAACGCTTCCAAATGCCACCAAACCAGGCCCCAAGCTCCAGGAGGATGCAGGGACCTTGCCCTACGTTCCTCCTCATCTAACTTGTATTCTTTATAGTATCCTTTATTAAACTGGTAAACAGAAGTGTATTCCTGAGTTCTGTGACAGGCCACTCTAGCAAATTAATCGAACCTAAATGGGAGGTAATGAGAACCTCCCATCAATAGCAGGAAGGTCAGAAGCACAGGAAACTGGCTGGGGCTTGTGACTGAGGAGTAGAGGGCATCTAGTAGGACAGAGCCCTTAACCTGGAGAATCTCATGCTGTCTCCAGGGAAATAGCATCAGAATTGAGTTGTGTTCTCCAACACCCTGCTGTTGTTTGAGAATTGCTTGGTGTAAGTATGTGTGGGAAGATCTCCTCCCACATATTTACGCACATTGGAATTGGGTCCAGGTACCTGAATGAAGTTATACTACTATTACTGCTGTGTATAATTTTGTTACTGTTACACATACCTGTAGGGAAAAAATACACCACTGCATTTGGTGTTGGGCGAGTGGGACTCACACCCACCAACTCCAAGTCAAGGGCTACAATACCTTCTCCAACAGTAGACCACCAGCATTTCTCATCCCACACTGTTCTGGATTGCAAATGTCAAGAGGTTAGGAGCTCCCTTCCTCCAGATAGCCCCAAATCATAGAGTACAGCTCTATGCCAGGCACAGAAGGACAAAAATACTGGGGCAATAGGCGGTACAGCAGAGGTTCTGTGCCTAAGTAGAGGCAAGCCTTTAAGACTAGAGGTTACTGCACCCAACTCAGCACCCTACTAATACATCAGAGAGGCACCACTCCAATAAGTAAGCCACATAACCCCACCCACAGCTCCAGAGCAGTGGCTGAGAATCTGCCCAGAGGAGAGGCAAGCTGTAAGAACAGAGAGCTCTGAAGCTCTTCCCAAGAGAAGTGACTTATTTGAAACAAAGTGTGCAGAACTTCAAACCTAAGGGAACTCTTGGTGGCAAACAAATTAAGAGGAAGCTAGTAGCTCCACAAGAAAAACACACTAAACCACAGGCCAGCTACTTTATAAGAGACCCAAAGATCTTACTATAATGGAGCTCTCCTGAACTGAAACAAATCTCAAAGCTAATCTCAAAAACTACCTTGGAAAGGGGTCTGAATTTAGTTACAACACACTTTGGGAAAAGTTATAGTTCTAGGGTATTGTCAAAAGTGGAAAAGTTACCTCAACGTAATAAAAGCCACATATGACAAACCCACAGCTAACATCATACTTAACAGCAAAAAGTTAAAAGCTTTTCCTCTAAGATCAGGAACAAGACCAGGATGCTCACTCTCCCCACTTCTATTCAACATAGTATTGGAAGTCCTATCGATGACAATTAGACAACACAAAGAAATTTTATTCAACATAGTACTGAAAGTCCTACCTATGACAATTAGACAACACAAAGAAATAAAAGGCATCCAGATTGGCAAGGAAGAAGTTAAACTGTCACTGTTTGCAGAGAACATGATATTGACATAAAGAACCCTAAAGAATCCACCCCAAAACTACTCCAATGAGTAAGTTGCAGGTACAAAATATATACGTAGAAATCTGTTACATTCCTATATACTAACGATCAACTAGCAGAGAAATGAGGAAAACAAATCCATTTACAATTGCATCTAAAGGAATAAAATACCTAGGAATAAACCTAACCAAGAAGGTGAAAGACCTATACTCTGAAAACTACAAGACACTCATGAGAGAAATTAAAGAAGACACCAATAAATGGAAATACATCCCACGCTCATGGTTAGGAAGAATTAATATTGTCAAAACGGCCATCCTGCCTAAAGCAATCTACAGATTCAACGCAATCCTATCAAAATACCAACAGCATTTTTCAATGAGCTAGAACAAATAGTTCTAAAATTCATATGGAACCACAAAAGATCTCGAATAGCCAAAGCAATACTGAGAAGGAAGAATAAACCTGGGGGATTACACTTCCGACTTAAGTTCTACTACAAAGCCACAGTAATCAAAACAATTTGGTACTGGCACAAGAACAGACCCATAGATTAATAGAACAGACTAGAGAGCCCAGATATAAACCCAAGCATAGACAATAAAAGAGCCATGGTACAATGGGGAAACAAAAGCCTCTTCAACAACTGGCGTTGGCAACACTGGACAGCTACATGTAAGAGAATAAAACTGGATTATTGTCTAATTCCATACACAAAAGTAAACTCAAAATGGATCAAAGACTTGAATGTAAGTCATGAAACCATAAAACTCTTAGAAGAAAACATAGGCAAAAATCTCTTTAATATAAACATCAACAACTCTTTCCTGAGCACATCTCCTCGGGCAAGGGAAGCAAAAGCAAAAATGAACAAATGGAACTACATCAAACTAAAAAGCTTCTGTACAGCAAAGGACATCAGCAGCAGAACAAAAAGGCATCCTACATGGGATGAATATATTTGTACAATGGGAGAATAGATTAGTAAATGACATATCTGACAAGGGATTAACATCCAAAATATATAAAGAACTCACATGACTCAAGACCCAAATAGCAAATAACCTGATTAAAAAATGGGCAGAGGATCTGAACAGACACTTCTCCAAAGAATAAATACAGATGGCCAACAGACACATGAAAAGATGCTCCACATCACTAATTATCAGGAAAATGCAAATTAAAACCACAATGAGATTATCACTTCACACCAGTTAGGATGGCCAAAATCTAAAAGACAAGGAACAACAAATGCTCGTGAGGATGCGAAGAAAGGGGAACCCTCCTACACTGTTGGTGGGAATGTAAATTAATTCAACCATTGTGGAAGCAATATGGAGGTTTCTCAAAAAACTAAAAATAGAAATACCATTTGATACAGGAATTCCACTCCTAGGAATTTACGTGAAGAAAACAAAATCCCAGATTCAAAAAGACATATGCACCCCTATGTTTATTGCAGCACTACTTACAATAGCCAAGAAATGGAAGCAACCTAAGTTTCCATCAGTAGATGAATGGATAAAGAAGAGGTGGTACATATACACAATGGAATATTATTCAGCCATAAGAAGAAAACAAATCCTACCATTTGCAACAACATGGATGGAGCTAGAGGGTATTATGCTCAGTGAAATAAGCCAAGCTGAAAAAGACAAGTACCAAATGATTTCACTCATTTGTGGAGTATAACAAAACAGCAGCAGACTCACAGACTTCAAGAAGGGACTAGCAGTTAATAAAGGGAAGGGGTAAGGAAAGGTTGGTGGGGAGGGAGGGAGAAGGGGATTAAGGGGCATCATGATCGCCACACATAATGTTGGGGGGGCTGGTCACAGGGAAGATCGTATAGCACAGAGAAGACAAGTAGTGACTCTATAGCATCTTACTATGCTGATGGACAGTGACTGCAATGGGGTGTGCAGGGGGACTCAATAATATGGGTGAAGGTAGTAACCACAATGTTGCTCATGTGAAACCTTCATAAGATTGTGTATCAGTGATACCTTATTAAAAAAAAAAAAGAGGAGGAAAGAAAAAAAAGTGGAAAATGTTACAGTTTAAGGCACTGTCAAAAACAATAGAGTGACCAGACTGCAATTCGTGGAGCCTAACTGCTAGGTGTGATACCAAGAGGCAGATGGCTTAAAAGAGATCAAGGAAATAGTCAAAAAGAGCCTTTCTAAAATTATATTTTAGGGTGACTACACATGCCCAAGGTTACACCATCTGACAACAGACATTATACGCTTCATACTGCCATGGAAAACAGACTTGACTTCACGAAAATGATCTAGCCAAGTCACTAAACAAATAATCAAACAACTGGTAGTCCTGGGGGTGGGAAAAATGGTATTGAAATAGAAGGCAGAAATGGGGAAATGGAAGAACAAAGGTTATAAGACACAGAGAACAGAAAAAAGCAAAATGGCAGGCATAAATCCAACTATATCAACAGTAATGCTAAATATGAATGGATTAAACAATACAACCAAAAGACAGATTGTCTAGATAAAAGAAAATTTTTTTAATTTTAAAAAGACCCACCTATCCAACTATATACCCTGTCTACAAAAGACATAGTTTAGGGTCAAATATACAAATAATGTTCAAAGAAAAAGGGGGGGAAGATATACCATGCAAACAGCAACCATAAGAAAGCTGGAATATCTATACTAATTACAGTAGACAGAACAGCCCTCCAAAGATATTTACCTCCTAAACCCCAGAATCTGTTGAAAAGATCAATGTACAAAACTCAATTTTACTTTCACGCTTTGAATGAATAATGAAGAAATGAATAATCTAAAAAATTGAAATTAAGACAACTTAATTTACAACAGCATCAGGAAGAACGAAGTACTGAGAAGCAACCTTTTAAGTGTAAAACCTATATTCTGAAAACTTCAAAACATTGTTGAAAGAAATTAAACTGTGAATAAGTAAATGTGAAGACATCCTATGTTCATGGACTTACTATATTGTTAAGATGGCTTTACACTCCAAAACTGACTTACAAGTCCATCACAAAAACATTGTTGAAAGAAATTACACAACATAAACAAGTAAATGTGAAGATTATCCCATTTGCATGGACTTATTATTATTAAGATGGCATTATTCTCCAAAACTGACCTAAAAATTCAACCCAGTATATATCAAATTTCCACCTGGCTTTTTTTTGTAGGAATTGACAAACGGATGCTAAAATTTATATAGAAAGTCAAGGGATCTATACAAATAGCTAAACAATCTTGAAAACAACAAAGACTGGGGGCTTATGACCAATTTCAAAACTTACTACAAAGCTATAATAAGCCAAGACAATTTGCTACAGGTGTAAGGATATACGTATCTGTATAGATCAGTGGAATGGAAATGACAGTCCAGAAATTAAAACTCACTTTTACGGTCAACTGTTTTCAGCACTTACAGTGCTAAGACAAGTCAATAAGGAAAGACCAGTTTTTTCAATAAATTGTGCTGGGACAACAGATATCCACATGTAAAAAACTAAAGCTGGATCATTACCTCATACACAAATTTTACATACAAAAATTAACTGCATCATGGATTCAAATGTAAGAACTAAAAGCTGTTAATCTCTTTTAAAAGAAAACATAAGCATAAAACATAAGAGTACATCTTCATGACCTGGGATTGGTAATGGTTTTTTAGATATGTCATCAAACACAAGAGCACAACAGAAAATACATATTGAACTTCACTGAAATTGGACTTTGGAACAAAAACTTGTGCTGCCAACACTATGAATGTAATTAATGCCAATGAGGTGCACACTTAGTAATAGGTAAAATGGCAAATTTTGTTATGTGTTTTTCTACAGTAAAAAAAAAAGTTTAAAAAAAACAAGGTGTTAAACTTCTGTTCAGCAAATGATACAAAGGAAAAAGTGAAAGACAACCCACAAGTAGAAGAATCTACTACTCTGAATATACAAACTGGAACAACTTAATAATGTCAAAAACTCCATTTAAATAATAGGCAAAAGTATGAATAGACATTTCTTCGAAGAAGATACACAAATCAATTTAGCACATGGGAAGACACACATCATCATTAGCCATCAAGAAAATGCAAATCAAAACCACAATGAGATACTACTTCACACCCATGAGGATGGCCCTAATACAACATATTAACAACTGTTGGCAAAGTTATGGAAAAACAGGAACCCTCATACACACTGCTGATGGGAATGTAAAATGGTGTAACCACTTTAGAAAAGTAGTTTGACAGTTCCTCAAAATAGAGTTTAAACAATCCAAAATTCCACCTCTAAGTACATATACAGGAAAAATGAAAGCAGATGTTTAGCAAAAACTTGTATAAAAATATTCACAGCAGCATTAATCTTAGTACTCAAAAAAGGGAAAACAATTCAAATGTCCATCAGCTGATGAATGGATAAAAGAAAATGTGATATATATCCATAAAGTGAAATGTTAAAATTTAAGTCTAAAAAGAATAAATGTACTGACACTGCTACAGCATGTATGAACCTTGAAATGTTTCTTTTAAATGAAAGAAGCCTATCACTAGACCATATATTCTATAATCCTATTTTTATGAAATGTCCAGAATAGGCATATCCACTGAGAGAATAATTCAGTGATCGTCTCAGTCTGGGAGAGGGTACTGTGGTATAAATGGAGTGTGACCACTAAAAGGTACAGGGATTATTACCAGAGTGATAAAACTGTTGTAAAACTGACTGTGGTAATGATTGTACAACTCTGTGAATATACTAAAAACCACTGGACTGTGCACCTTAAATGTGTGAATTTTATCCAATAAAGCCATTATGTATTTTTTAAAGAGTGGCTATATTCATATCAGATCAAGTAGATGTCAGAAAAAACAAAGTAATACCTCCAAGATATATTTTTAAAAGAAAAAGTGAGATGTTAGTCATATACATAAAAGAAAAAAGATTTTAATTTGAATTAACATAGGGTCAGGTGTCATTATGTTACATAAAGTTGCTACAATAAATGAATTACCAGATACTGAACTACTGCTATGGGAAATACAAGGTTAGGTTCCTGCAAGCCTCTGGTCCCAACATTTTCATCAATGAATCAATACATACTCTTGTTTTAAATGTACTTGTTTAAGTCAAGCCAGCAGCATGAATTCAATAACACTATGAATACCTGAATAAATCTCAACATGTATTTTTTCCATAAAGCACACAGAGCCTTCTTGGCACATCAGCTCCTATGCTTGGGGGGCATTTTGAACAGCGAAATCATCAAAAGGACAAAAACAAGAAAATCATGACACAAAACAGACGACAAAAGAGATACTAGTTTCCAGTATGAGAGCTCAAAAAAGGCAGAGCATTGCACTGTACCACCTCAGCTGGGAATGCGTAATACAGTGGACAACTCCAATTTTTTTGACACTTTGCACATGTTCACCAAGTGGCACAATTATTAATTTGGGGTTACTAATAAATTTTAGTGAGTAGTGAATTCTAAAATACAGAATCCACAAATAATGTCTCTGGAAGGGAAAACTTTTTCAATATTTTTTCATTGTGGTAAAATGTCTAAACATAAAATCTTCCATTCTGAACATTTTCCCATATTCTGTAGCATTAATTACATTCACAATGTTGTACAACCATCCAACCACCACCAAACTGTTTGCCACGGTGGCAGCACATTTTACATTCCCACCAGCCATGTACAAGGTTCTAATTTCTCCACATACTTGCCAACACTTTGATATTCTTATTAGAGCCATCTTAGATGTTAAGTAGTATCTCATTGTTTCTATTTACATCTCTAATGACTAATGATTTTGAGCATCTTTTCATGTGTTTATTTGGCAACATGTATATTCCATTTGGAGAACTGGCTGGTCAGACCTTTTGTTCATTATTTAATTTTATTGTTTGCTTTCATTATTAGGCTGTAAGCATTCCTTATATATTCCAGGAATACAGACGGGTACATAGTACATATTCTGGTATATAGGCTAAGTACTGGTCGTGATATCAGACTAACAAATATTTTTTCCTATTCTATAGATTTTCATCTTCTTGATAATAATGTCCTGTAATACAAAAAAATTAATTTTGATGAAGTTCCATTTACCAATTTTTTTCTTTAGTTGTTCATGCTTTTGGTGTCACATCAAGAATCCATTGCTAAATCCACAGTCATGAAGATTTACCATTATAAAGTATTATGCATTTGCCTTTTATATTTAGGTCCTTGGTCCATTTTGAATAAATTTTTTATCTTAATATAGTGAAAGGTAGGGGTCCAATTTCATTTTTACACATGTGGGAAGCTATTGAGGAAGCTATTCTTTCCCCCACTGAATAGATCTGGTACCCCTGTCAAAAGTCATCTGGATGTACTATAAGGTCAAATAAACTATTAACACATGGTATATATGGTGGGAGAGATAAGCAGTAGATGAGGAAAAGGAGTGGGAAATAGGCTTTTCACTATTTAGCTTTATATATTTTTTTCAACTTTGGAGCCATGTGTAAATACTACTACTTCAAAACTCAAAATAAATTCAAGTTTTTAAAATACAATTATTAGGCAAGCCACAGAATAGTATGTGTATCTGACAAAGTACTCATGTTCAGAATAAAGAATTCTACAAAAGAATTGAGGAAAAGAAAGAAAACCCATAGGAAAAATTATGGGCACAACTTGACTAAGCACATCACAATAAAAGATAGCAAAGGCCAATAAACATACAAAAATATGCTCAGTTTTACAGGTTACCAGGGATATGCCAATTAAACCAAAACCAGGTTATAAGGGAAATGCAAATTAAACCAAAATCTGTACCACTAACAAACACATCAGAATGACTAAAATGTCAAAAAATGGTACTATCAAGTATTAGCAAAGATACAAAGAAATAAAAAATCTCAAACACTACTGGCAGAAGTATAAATTGATTCAACCAGATTCTGGGAAAAAGATGGTGGAGTAAGAAGGCAAGGCAAAAACCTCCTCCCAAAATCACATAGAACCCGAAAATACAGCAAGTACAACTAAACTTGAAAATGACCTGCAGACTGCAGAACTGAATACCTATATCTGGGGAAGAAGATAAAACCTCAAAGAAAAGGGTAAAGTGGAAAAGCCGAGATCTGGCAAGACCGGAGCCCTCCCTGCAACCCAGCCCACATGCGGGAGGAAGAGGAAAGGAGCAGGGAGAGACCAGGAGCCCAGGACTGCTGAACACCTGGCCCTGGAGATCTGCTCCAGGAACACATACCCACACTACATAGTGCTCTGGTGATTATGAAGTCTGGACAACACAGAGAGGTGTTAACAATTGGGGAGGTTGAAATTCCAGCTGTTTGTGGAAAATAGGCACGCTCTACAGGCAGCCAAGACAAAGGCAAAGCAGGCATTTAGAAACACTTCCCAGCTGGGAGAGGGGTGCCTGAGGGCCAAGGGTTACACAGAGCTCTCTGCTCAGGAGAAAGGGCAGGTGGACAATAACATAAAAGCCCCCCCTCAGCCCAATAGGTTGGAAATTCTCAGGAATCACAGACACTCCATCCCCCTCGCTGACAACGCAGCCCGGAGGCTTCTCCCTGTGGCTCGTGATCTGTGGATGGCCCACACGGCTGGCAGTGGAGGCAGACTTTACTGCCAGGTAAAAAGGAGAGACATCCTCCCAGTTTTCTCAGCCCTGTTTCAGGCCAGCCAGGGAACTTCCTGCACAACCCAGCCCCAGGAGCTCCTTCTGACAGGCCCAGGTCCCTGTCACCTATGCCCCCACCATTGCTGCAGAATGGACACAGCTCCAGCAGCACAGCACCGAGGCTCCACCCTGTGTGCACAGCCTGCACTTGGCCAACTTGACCTGGCAGTAGATGTTGGCAGACGTTGCTGCCAGGAAGGCAAAGGAAGACCCTCCAAGCTTTCTCTCCCTGTTTCAGCCCAACCAGGGAAGTACTGTGGGAGCCAGTCCCAGGAGCTCCTTACTACCAGCAAGCGCCAGTGTGCCGGTGTACTCGCCTGTGACCTCAGCCACTGCTGCACACCAGGCAGAGAGAGGCTCTGCCCACAGCAACTCCAGCAGCCCAGCCATGCGTTTTCTCCCTGCAGGCACAACCAGATAATGGCCCACACAGCCCACTTGAAATCAGATCACTAGAAGCCAGACAGAAAGGGGCCCAGCCCACTGCACGCCAAAAGCTGGGGGTCTCACACTGGAATTGAAGTGCCTTGAGCTTCTGGGCACTAGAAGGCACCTCCACCATTAAGGGATTATTCCATATGAAACACTGAAAAAATGGAAAAGCCAGAGGAATTTGGTTCAAACTACAGGACAAAACACCAGAAAGATGAGTCAAACGGAAACCACCATTCTTCTGGATAAAGACTTCAAAGTAAAAGTCATAAACATGCTCGTGGATCTACAGAAAAAACATTCACGATCTCAGGGAGAACTTCAACAAAAAGATACACAACATGCAAAAGAGCCACTCAGAGTTGAAGAATACAGTACCTGAAATGAAACATACAGTGGAGAGAATTAAGAGATTTTCACAGGTTGAAGAAGTTGTAATGATTTGGAATTACAAAACAAGAAAACAATGAAAAAGGAAAAGAGAGAGAAAACAGAATCACTAAGAATGAAACAATAAAGAGAGCTGCGTGACCAACACAAACAAAACAATTATTAGCATAACAGGGGTACCAGAAGAAGAGAGAAATAAAGGGGTAGAACGTCTACTTGAGGAAATAATCGTTAAAAACTTCCTCAACCTGGGGAAGGAAATACATTCAGATCATAGAAGTGCACAGAGACCCTAATGAACCCTAGAAAGACAATACCAAGACGTATAATAATTAAAATAGCAAACATCAAGGACAACGAAAAAGTATTGAAAGCAGCAAAAAAGAAAAAAAATTACTTATAAAGGAAACCCCATTAGGCTATCAGCAGACTTCTTTGCAGAAACTACAGTCCACAAGGGAGTGGCATGAGATATTTAATGTAATGAAACAGAAGGACCTCCAACAAAGAATCCTCTACCGAGCAAGGTAATCCTTTAAATTTGAAGCAGTGATTAAACAATTTTCAGAAACTGAAAGAATTCACCATCACTAAGCCAATCTATAATATGTGAAAAGGCCTGCTGTAGATGGAAATATTTCAAAGGCTAAATAGCTTTCACCAACGAAAATAAACCCACAGAAAAGGTAGTAGACTGATTAATTACCAAGGAAGCACAAAATTAAATCAGGTACTCACAAAATCAGTCAAGGGATACACCAAAAGTGCAGACCATGAATGACACCAAATATATAAAGTGTGGAGAAGAGGAAGAGAGAGAAAATAAGTATCTCTGGATTGTGTTTGAAATAGACTAATCAGCAATTTAAGACAGACTGTTAGATAGTAAGGAAGCTATCCTTGAAACTTTCAACGACAAATCTAAAGCCAACAATGGTAATAAGTACATATCAATATAGAATCATCTTAAATGTAAATTTACTGAATGCACCAATCAAAAGACATACAATGGCAGAATGGATAAAAAAAAACATCAATGTTACCTACCAGAGGCTCATCTCAGACAAAAGGACATACAAAGACTAAAAGTGAAGGGATGAAAAAAAAGATAGCCCATGCAATTAACAGGAAGAAAAAAGCAGGAGTAGCAGTACTTACATCCGACAAAATTGATTTTTTGGACAAACAAAGAAAGTAACAAGAGACAAAAAAGATATTACATAATGAAAATGGAGTGTTGGCCCAACAAGAGGATACAACCATTATAAATATCTATGCACCCAATATAGGAGCAACGAAATATGTAAAACAAAGACTAACAAAACTAAAGGCGGAAATGGACAGCAACATATTCATTTTAGAAGACTTTAACATATAACTAACACCAATACATCAAACAGACAAAAAATAAGGAAGAAAACAGAGGAACTGAACAATACATTAAACAGATGGCTCTAACAGTTACCTAAAGAATATTCCACCCAAAAGCAACATGATACATATTTTTCTCAAGTGTACATGGAACGTTTTCCAAAACAGATCACATACTAGGCCACAAAGCATCAATATAGTCAAAGACTGAAATAGTATATCAAGCATCTACGCAGACCACAATGGTTATGAAACTAGAAATAAACTACACAAAGAAAACAAAAAACCCTACAAACATACGGAGGCTAAAAAACATGCTTCTAAATAATCTATGGATCAACCACCAAATTAAAACAGATCAAGCAATGCAAGGAGACAAATGAAGCTACTCAACAGCCCAAACCTGTGGGATAGAGTGAAGGAAGTCCTAACAGGAAAGTACATAGCAATACAGGCTAACCTCAAGAAACATGAACACAATGAGATATCACCTTACACCAGTGAGAATGGCCAACATCCAAAACACAAACAACAACAAATGTTGGCGAGGATGTGGAGAAAAGGGAACCCTCCTACACTGCTGGTGGGAATGCAAATTAGTTCAACCATTGCAGAGAGCAGTATGGAGGTTCCTCAAAAAACTCTATAAATAGAAATACCATTTGACCCAGGAATCCCACTCCCAGGAATTTACCCTAAGAATGCAGCAGCCCAGTTTGAAAAAGACATATGCACCCCTATGTTTATCACAGCACTATTTACAATAGCCAAGAAATGGAAGCAACCTAAGTGTCCATCAGTAGATGAATGGATAAAGAAGATGTGGTACATATACACAATGGAATATTATTCAGCCATAAGAAGAAAACAAATCCTACCATTTGCAACAACATGGATGGAGCTAGAGGGTAGTATGCTCAGTGAAATAAGCCAAGCCGAAAAAGACAAGTATCAAGTGATTTCACTCATATGTGGAGTATAAGAACAAAGAAAAAAACCTGAAGGAACAAAACAGCAGCAGACTCACAGAACCCAAGAACGGACTAATAGTTACCAAAGGGAAAGGGACTGGGGAGGATGGGTGGGAAGGGAGGGACAAGGGGGAAAAGGGGACATTACGATTACCAGATGTAATGTTGGGGGGGCACGGGGAGGGCTGTACAACTCAGAGAAGACAAGTAGTGACTCTATAACATCTCACTACGCTGATGGACAGTGACTGTAATGGGGTTGGTGGAGGGACCTGATGAAGGGGGTAGTTTAATCACCATAATATTGCACATGTAATGGTAGATTAATGATACTAAAATAAATTATAAAAAAAAAAAGAAACATGAACAATCCCAAATGAACAGGCTAAACACAAAATTAAAGTAGAAAAAGAACAAATGAAACCCAAAGTTAGCAGGAGGGACATGAGGAGAAATAAATAAAATTGAGAAGAATAAAATAGAATAAATGAAATCAAGAGCTGGTTCACTGAGAAAATAGACAAAATAAATAAATGCCTACCCAGACATAATAAAAAAGAGACTATACACAAACAAAATCAGAAACATAAAAGGAATAATCACAATGGACACTACAAAAATACAAAGAATTATAAGAGAATACTATGAAAAATTATACGCCAATAAATTCGACAACCTAGAAAAAAGTGGAAAACTTTCTAGAAAAATACAACCTTCCAAGACTGACCCGGCAAGAAACAGAAAATCTAAACAGACCAATTATCAGCAATGAAATATAAGTAGTAATAAAAAAAAACTGCCTAAAGACAAAACGGCTGGCCCAGATGGCTTCATGGTTAAATTTTATCAAAACACTTATAGAGATAATAATACCCATCCTTCCTAAAATATTCCAAAAAGTAGAAGGGGAGAGAATACTTCTAAACTCATTCTATGAGGCCAGCATTACTCTAGTACCAAAACGAGAAAAAAAAACACTTATAAAAAAAGAAATTATAGACCAATATCTTTGATGAACATATATGCAAAGATCATCAACAAATATAGGCAAACCAAACTTAAAAATACGTCAAAAATATCATCCATCATGACCAAGTGGCATTAACTCCTGGATGCAAAGATGATACCATATTCAAAAATCCAACAACACACTTCTGGGAAGATGGCGGCATGAGCAGGGCAGCGGAAATCTCCTCCCAAAACCATATACATTTATGAAAATATAACAAATACAACTATTCCTAAAAGAGAGACCAAAAGATACAGGACAACACTCAGCCTGCAGCTACACCTCAGAGGACTCGGCACCTCGCGAAGCGGGTAAGATACAGAGCCGCGACCCGGTGGGACCCGAGCACTCCCCCAACCCCAGCGCAACAGCAGGAAGACAGGAATCAGAGCTGGGAGGGAGTGGAAGCACAGGCCTGCCAAATAACCAGCCCTGGTGATCGGCACTGGGAGCATTGACACACATTACGTGGTGTATTGGATATTGGAAAGACAGAGGTGCAGGACCTGAGACAGAGAACGCAAACTGACCCTCTCAGCCGGCTCCCCAGGACAAAAGAAAAGCGCGTGCTTTTTTATAGGGGTCTTAAAGAGACGGGCCCAACGGAGGAGCAGGATCGTCCCAGTGGACTCAGCCAAGCAGGGTGGGAGTCCTGGGGAATTTTTGACCCCTTGGCCGGCGGCTGGGAAAAAGCAGCTGCCTCCCATTCATTCCCTCCCAAGCCAGAGTATCAAAGGGCCCGGAGGAGCGGCTGTGGCTGCGGAATACTGGAGCAGCAGAACCACCTACAGCATCCTCACAGAATCTACACCCAGGTGCGTTTTTTTTTTCTTTTCTTTTTTTTCTTTTTCTGACCACTTCTATCACCATGAAAAGACAGAGGAATACGGTACAAAGAAAACTTGGCCAGAGAGGCCCAGAGAGGGAGCCTGATGGGATGGATATGCACAATCTTCCCGAAAAAGAATTCAGAATAAAAGTCATAACCATACTGATGAATCTACAGAGAAATATGCAAGAGCTAAGGGAGGAAGTGAGGGAAGTGAGGAAAGACAATGCAGAAATGAGACAAGCAATCGACGGACTTAGCAGCAGACTGAACAAGATGCAAGAGACTGTTAATGGAATAGAAATCAGAGAACAGGAATACAGAGAAGCTGAGGCAGAAAGAGATGAAAGGATCTCTAGGAATGAAAGAATATTAAGAGAACTATGTGACCAATCCAAATGGAACAATATTCGCATTATAGGAGTATCAGACGAAGAAGAGAGAGAAAAAGGGATAGAAAGTGTCTTTGAAGAAATAATTGCTGAAAACTTTCGCACGCTGGGGAAGGAAATAGTCTCGCAGTCCACGGAAGCCCACAGATCTCCCAACACAAGGGACCCAAGGAAGACAACACCAAGACACATAATAATTAAGATGGAAGAGATCAAAGATAAAGACAGAGTACTAAAGGCAGCTAGAGAGAGAAAAAAGATCACCTACAAAGGAAAACCCATCAGACTTATCATCAGACTTCTCAACAGAAACCTTACAGGCCAGAAGAGAATGGCATGATAAATTTAACGTTATGAAACAGAAGGGCCTCGAACCAAGAATATTGTATCCAGCACGATTATCATTTAAATATGACGGAGGGATTAAACAATTTCCAGATAAACGAAAGTTGAGAGAGTTTGCTCTCATACACCACCACTACAGGATATCTTAAACGGACGGCTCTACTGGGAAGCACCCCTAAGGCTAAAAAGATGTCACCAGAGAAAATAAAATCATAGCAAAGAAAGCAAACCATCCAAATACTAACTAAAGGTAAAGAATAAAACACCTAGTATATAAAGAATGGAGGAGGAAGAATAAGAAGGGAGAGAAATAAAGAAACACCAGACGGTGTTTACAATAACTTAACAAGAAAGTTAAGTTAGATCGTTAGATAATAAAGAAGCAACCCTTGAACCTTTGGTAACCATGAATATAAAGCAAGCAATGGCAACAAGTACATATCTATCGATAATCACCCTAAATGTAAATGGACTGAATGCACCAAACAAAAGACACAATCAAAAGAGTAAGAGAATGGATAAAAAAGCAAGACCCATCTATATGCTGCTTACAAGAGACTCACCTCAAACCCAAAGATATACACAGTCTAAAAGTGAAGGGATGGAAAAAGATATTTCATGCAAACAACAAAGAGAAAAAAGCAGGTGTTGCAGTACTTGTATCAGACAAAATAGACTTCAAACTAACAAAGTAGCAAGAGATAAAGAAGGACATTACATAATGATAAAGGGGTCAGGCCAACAAGAAGATATAACCATTATAAATATATATGCACCCAACACAGGAGCTCCAGGCATATGTGAAACAAATACTAACAGAATTAAAGGAGGAAATAGACAGCAATGCATTCATCTTAGGAGACTTCAACACACCACTCACTCCAAAGGACAGATCAACCAGACAGAAAATAAGTAAAGACACAGAGGCACTGAACAACACACTAGAACAGATGGACCTAACAGACATCTACAGAACTCTGCACCCAAAAGCAACAGGATAACACATTCTTCTCAAGTGCACATGGAACATTTTCCAGAATAGACCACATACTAAGCCACAAAAAGAACCTCAGTGAATTAAAAAATATTGAAATCCTACCAACCAACTTCTCAGATCACAAAAGTATAAAACTAGAAATAAATTTTAGAAAGAAATCAAAAAGGCTCACAAACACATGGAGACTTAACAACATTCTCCTAATTAATCAATGGGTTAACAACCAAATCAAAACAGAAATGAAAGAATATATGGAGACTAATGACAACAACAACACAAAGCCACACTTCTGTGGGACGCAGCAAAGGCAATTCTAAGAGGAAAGTATATTGCAATCCAGGCCTATTTAAAGAAGGAAGAACATTCCCAAAAGAATAGTCTAAAGACACAATTACTGAAATTGGAAAAAGAAGAACAAATGAGGCCCAAAGTCAGCAGAAGGAGGGACATAATAAAGATCAGAGAATAAATAAATAAAATTGAGAAGAATAAAACAATAGAAAAAAATCAATGAAACCAAGAGCTGGTTCTTTGAAAAAATAAACAAAATAGATAAACCCCTAGCCAGACTCATTAAGAGAAAAAGAGAATCTACACACATAAACAGAATCAGAAATGAGAAAGGAAAAATAACAACAGACCCCACAGAAATACAAAGAATTATAAGAGAATATTATGAGAACTATAGGCTAACAAGCTGGAAAACATAGAAGAAATGGACAACTTCTTAGAAAAATACAACCTTTCAAGACTGACCAAGCAAGAAACAGAAAAACTAAACAGACCAATCACCAGCAACGAAATTTAATTGGTAATCAAAAAACTACCCAAGAACAAAACCGCCGGACCTGACAGATTCACCTCTGAATTTTACCAGACATATAGAGAAGAAATAACACCCACTCTCCTTAAAGTTTTCCAAAAAATAGAAGAGGAGGGAATACTTCCAAACTCATTCTATGAAGCCAGAATCACTCTAATACCAAAACCGGGCAAAGACCTTACCAAAAAAGAAAATTACAGACCAACATCCCTGATGAATGTAGATGCAAAAATACCCAACAAAATATTAGCAAACCGAATTCAAAAATACATCAAGAGGATCATACACCATGATCAAGTGGGATTCATCCCAGGGATGCAAGGATGGTACAACATTCGAAAATCCATCATCATCCACCACATCGACAAAAAGAAGAACAAAAACCACATGATCATCTCCATAGATGCTGAAAAAGCATTTGACAAAATACAGCATCCATTCATGATTAAAACTCTCAACAAAATGGGTAGAGATGGCAAGTACCTCAACATCATAAAGGCCATATATGACAAACCCACAGCTAACATCATACTTAAAGGCGAGAAGCTGAATGCTTTTCATCTAAGATCGGGAACAAGACAGGGATGCCCACTCTCTCCAATGTTATTCAACATAGTACTGAAGGTCCTAGCCACAGCAATCAGACAAAACAAAGACATACAAGGCATCCACACTGGTAAAGAAGAAGTCAAATTGTCACTATTTGCAGATGACATGATACTGTACATTAAAAACCCTACAAGACACCATTCCAAAACTACTAGAATATCTGATTTCAGCAAAGTTGCAGGATACAAAATTAACACACAGAAATCTGTTGCTTTCCTATACACTAATGATGAACTAACAGAAAGAGAAATCAGAAAAACAATTCCACTCACAATTGCATCAAAAAAATAAAATACCTAGGAAAAAACCTAATGAAGGAAGTGAAAGACCTGTACTCTGAAAACTACAAGACACTCCTAAGAGAAATTAAAGAGGACACTAACAAATGGAAATTCATCCCATGCTCTTGGCTAGGTAGAATAAATATTGTCAAAATGGCTATACTACCTAAAGCAATCTACAGATTCAACACAATTCCTATCAAAATACCACCAGCTTTCTTCAATGAACTGGAACAAATAATTCTAAAATTCATATGGAACCACAAAAGACCCCGAATAGCCAAAGCAATCTGAGAAGGAGGAATAAAACAGAGGGAATTACGCTCCCTGACTTCAAGCTCTACTACAAAGCCACATTAATCAAAACAGTTTGGTATTGCCACAAAAACAGACCCACAGACCAGTGGAACAGAATAGAAAATCCAAACATTAACCCAAACATATACAGTCAATTAATATTTGATAAAGGAGCCTTGGATATACAATGGGGAGATGAAAGCCTCTTCAGCAGCTGGTGTTGGAAAAACTGGACAGCTACATGTAAGAGAATGAAACTGGACTACTGTCTAACCCCATACACAAAAGTAAACTCAAAATGGATCAAAGACCTGAATGTAAGTCATGAAACCATAAAACTCTTAGAAAAAAACATACGCAAAAATCTCTTGGACATAAAATGAGCGACTTCTTCATGAACATATCTCCCCAGGCAAGGGAAAAAAAAGCAAAAATGAACAAGTGGAACTATATCTAGCTGAAAAGCTTCTGTACAGCAAAGGACACCATCAGTAGAACAAAAAGACATCCTACAGTATGGGACAATATATTCATAAAATGACATATCCGATAAGGGGTTGACATCCAAAATATATAAAGAACGCTCGTACTTCAACAAACAAAAAGCAAATAATCCAATTAAGAAATGGGCAGAGGACATGAATAGACACTTCTCGAAAAAGAAACTCAGACAGCCAACAGGCACATGAAAAGATGGTCCACATCGCTAATCATCAGAGAAATGCAGATTAAAACCACAATGAGATATCACCTCACACCAGTGAGGATGGCCAACATCCAAACAAACAACAAATGTTGGCGAGGATGTGGAGAAAAGGGAACCCTCCTACACTGCTGGTGGGAATGCAAATTAGTTCAACCATTGTGGAAAGCAGTATGGAGGTTCCTCAAAAAACTCAAAATAGAAATACCATTTGACCCAGGAATTCCACTCCTAGGAATTTGCCCTAAGAATGCAGCAGCCGAGTTTGAAAAAGACATATGCACCCCTGTTTATCGCAGCACTATTTACAACAGCCAAGAAATGGAAGCAACCTAAGTGTCCATCAGTAGATGAATGGATAAAGAAGATGTGGTACATATATACAATTGAATATTATTCAGCCATAAGAAGAAAACAAATCCTACCATTTGCAACATGGATGGAGCTAGGCAGTATTATACTCAGTGAAATAAGCCAAGCTGAAAAAGACAAGTCTCAAACGATTTCACTCATATGTGGAGTATAAGAACAAAGAAAAATACTGAAGGAACAAAACAGCAGCAGACTCACAGAACCCAAGAATGGACTCATAGTTACCAAAGGGAAAGGAACTGAGGAGTTTGGGTGGAAAGGGAGGGACAAGGGGGAAAAGGGGGCATTACGATTAGCAGTCATAATGTAGGGGCGGGGCACAGGGGGAGGGCTGTACAACACATGAAGACAAGTAGTGATTCTATAGCATCTCACTACGCTGATGGACAGTGACGGTAATGGGGTTGGTGGGGGGTACCTGATGAAGGGGGTAGTTTAATAACCATAATATTGCACATGTAATTGTAGACTAATGATACCAAAATAAATTATAAAGATTACATGAAAAAAAAGAGTGCAGCAGCCCAGTTTTAAAAAAAAAGATATATGCACCCCTATATTTATTGCAGCACTATTTACAATAGCCAAGAAATGGAAGCAACCTAAGTGTCCATCAGTAGATGAATGGATAAAGAAGATGTGGTACATATACCCAATGGAATATTATTCAGTCATAAGAAGAAAACAAATTCTACAATTTGCAACAACATGGATGGAGCTAGAGAGTATTAGGCTCAGTGAAATATGCCAGGCGGAGAAAGACAAGTACCAAATGATTTCAGTCTTATGTGGAGTATAAGAACAAAGAAAAAACTGAAGGAACAAAACAGCAGCAGACTCACAGAACCCAAGAATGGACTAACAGTTACCAAAGGGAAAGGGACTGGGGAAGATGGGTGGAAAGTGAGGGATAAGGGGGAAAAAGGGCTATTACAACTAGCACATATAATGTAGCAGGTGTGGGGCTGGGGTGGGGGGATACCGGGAAGGCAGCATAACACAGAGGAGACAAGTAGTGAATCTATAACATCCTTCTACGCTGATGGACAGCGACTGCAATGGGGTATGTGGTGGGGACTTGATAATAGGGGGAGTCTAGTAACCATAATGTTGCTCATGTAATTGTATATTAATAATAGCAACAAAAAAAACTCACTGTACATGTAAATAACATTTTTATCAGAATTGTCCGAAACAAAGTTTTTAGTAAAAGGCAGAATGGTTTTACATTTTTTAAATCTCTTTAATGTCTTTAATATAAGATGGCTGAATGTATGCTTCTGCATTTAATGTGTTGTGATAGATTATTTTGTTTGATGAATATGAAGAAATCCTGACCTCATACAACTACATATTTAAAAAAAGGGAAGAGTATTTTAATAGTCTTTTCAGACAATTATGTGGATATTATTCTTTGACATAATACAAAAACGTAAGTCTATTTAGTTCTTGCATCAGTTTCAATGTGGAATTTCAAACCATATCGGTGAACTTTCAGTACTCCCTTAAATTAAAATCTGTTGGTTTATTTTGCACTTTGAATCTTTTTTCTATGCATGATTTTATAACATTGTGCATTGGTCATTTGGAAAATACTGGTTCACTATATCACTACCAATCTCATTAGACTTTAATTATTCAGAAGCTGCCAGGTTTTCCAGAATTCTCATTTTCATTTAAAAGCTCAATTTTTATCACTGGCAACATGCAAAGTCAGTTGTTTTCCTTGAAGTGATAGGCTCATTGAGAAAATGGCTGCCAAATACCCATGCCTAAAAACCATACTTTGCCAATCATTCTTTAAAAATTATTTTCCATGAAAAAAGCAGCAAATTCAGCTTAGAACTCAATCACACAAGTACTTTTCTTCTTGCACTTCAGGCTGTGGTAAAAGCACTTTATGCACACTTTCTATCTCATCACACAGAATATTAAAGCTTATCAAGATTGCAAATTTTTTCACTGCTTCATCAAGGACATAGTGAAACTAGCATTGGCTTTTTGTTGTTGTTCTTGTTTATATTTTAAGTGTGCTGTAATAAAAATACAATGACTTTTAGTATGGTTTGGAGACACTATATTAATTCCTGCTGAGATACCAGCAGTTTTTCCAATCATTGCTTTTGTATCATTATTATAAATGTCAGAATAGTGAATAAGGCAAATAATGAATTAGTTATGAAAAGTCTTAACTTTGCCAATGCTTAAAAAGGACATAAGAGACAATATCCCCAGGGTTCCATGGACCAACTCTGAGAATCACTACTCTAAGGTATTCTCATTTAAGGTCTGCTAAGAGTCTGTACATGAAGAAATAAAAAGCAATTAGATTCTCCTAACTAAATTTTTGAGGTAGAGATACTAGACCTTATAAAGACTTAGAATTTAGAAACTTTATAAGTTTTTATACTATGATTTTTAGGTAGCTGGAGAAGTTTGAAATGCAAGTAACTTGTCAGGCATGCTATACATCCTATGTCAGAAAAGCCTAAAAGAACACCAACAATTTACTTTTCTGCCTCTTCTTCCTGCTTACTGTGAGGCTGAGGTAGTCACAAAGACAAAAGAGAACTACTGGAAGATAAAACAGTAGTACTATATAATTTATTGGGGGCTTACTGTGTGCCAGGCACTATATGAAGCACTTAACAATCTATTCACTCACTTAATCCTCACAGTAATACTATGACATACATGTAATTATTACCTTCAACTTATCCCCAGACATTCAAGTACTAAATGGTGGAGTTCAAAAAAAGTATTTAGGTAGCCTAACTCCTGAACTGTGTGAGCTTAACCAATCACAATGCAGAAAGTTGTTAAAAGGCGTTTCAGGTTTTTTTGACACATCTTTAATGACTAGTTGCTGATGACCATAAACTCAAGTTTGTTTATGTCAAGTAGGGCATTAGAGAAAGTAGGGCCTAAAAAATCCCAAACAGATAAGCCCCACACTGAACTAGAAAACTACCCTACAGCATATGTACTCCTGGGGCAAGAACTACCAAGAGTTAAAACAGAAGACTCCCCAGAGTGGCTCACCATGCTCAGTGATAATAAAACAGACAGAACTACTGTAGGAGGTATTCTTCACACTACACCCAGAGGTTCCCTCCCACTTGCCACATGACTGTTGCCATCTCAGAGGCTTCACAATAAACTGAAGATTCAGAAATAAAATCATTTTTCCATGTTGATTCTTCCATCATACCCCACGAACAGTATTAAACTTACGCAGATGTAAAAAGTTAGCATAAAACGTAACAGAATCATAGAATTTTATAGGATGGGAACTCATATTCTTCATATTGCAGACCTAGAGAGACTACCTAGGTAACTTGCTACACAGCTAATTAATAACTAAGAATTAGTTATTAATAACTAATTAATAATTAAGAACCCAGTGCAAGTTACTACCAATCTGGTTGTTCATCCACATCATCATGCTGTCTTAGATGAGCCCTACTATGCATCTCATCTCAGGAGTCCATTTGGGAGTTTGTTCAGATGCATCAATAGAAATTTGTGTTTTTACTGACATATTTTACATTTATATAGTCACTACTGGTATCTAGTCTAACTCAACCTGAAACAAAAAAACAAAAATCACAAGAACTCTTTAAAATGCTCATTACTGACATTCAACAGTTATTAACTAGTTTATCTATTTTGATTTTTCCAAATATTCCAAGGGTAAATAATAAGATCAGCCTTTCTCCTCAAAATATTTAAACCCATGTTTCTCAAAGTGTGACAGGTAGCAGAATCAGAATCACATTACGTAACTGTTAAAAATGCAGATTCCTAGTGTCATCCCCAAATCAAGCAAAACAGAATCTCTGAAACTTCCAAGACTGGCATTTTAAAAAGCTCTCCAGATGATTCTTACCATTCAAAGCTACCTATTGGCAACCCCCTCTGAGTCTGCCCCATGCCCCAACTCTCCAAAGGCATACTCTCTCCTTTCTTTTCAACTCTATATCTCCGAATAAACTCACTGAACATTCACTCTACAATATCCTAGTGGGAAACACGATAAACAAACACAAGTAAACATTTTGGATTTCAGCTGTGCTGTGAAGAGAAAGAAGTATGTCAGACAGTAACCTGGAGGACTACCTTACAAAAAGCAGACACTGGACTTTTAAGCCAGTGAAACACTCGGTATTATAATGATGGATACATGTCATTGCACATTTGTCCAAACCCACAGAATGAACAACACTAAGACTGAACCCTAATGTAAACTATGGACTTTGGGTGTCAATGCAGGTCCATCAATTTTAAGAAATACACTACTCTGGTGGGGGATTATTGATAATGGATGAGGCTATCCATGTGTGGGGGTTGGTATTATATAGGAAATCTCCCTATCATCCTCTTAAATTTGCTATAAACCTAAGCTGCTCTAAAAATTAAAGCCTTTACCACAAAAAAAAAAAAGCAGTCAGAGAAGGCTTTTCTGAGAAGGCAACATTCGAAAGAGTCTTTCACTCAAGAAAAATGATTCTTAAACTTAAGGGAGCAACCAAATCACTTGGAGGACTTGTTAAAACAGGTTGCTGGTCAGGCGGTGGGGAGTGGGGCCCAAGAATTTGCATCCCTAACAAGATGGATGCTGCTACTGGTGTTCCCGGTGCAGAAACTACCTGGAGAACCACTCATCTAGAGGAAACAGTTAGAAGGTGTGGATAACTTTGGTGTTACAGGAACAGAAAAAGGCCACTTAGGAAGGGGGAATAATATACTTGTTACTATTTTGAAGCCACTTAAGAAGATGAATTAAACTACCAGCGATGCCTCCTCAGACCAGAGATGGAATCACAGGTTGTTCAATACTGTCTTGCATTTGGAAAGCATTTCAGTTTATAAAAGCATCTGCACATTATTTAATTTGACTTAGTGAGATATAAGTGAAGGACTTTTAGCTAAGCTACATTTTAGAGAGTAAAAAAACTGAGGGGCAGGAATATTATGAACTTCCTTCCGAGAAACAATTAAGTGACAGAACTACTCCGACTCCAAAGTTCCCCCAGAATAGCACGCTCGCTCTTTTGAAAATCAAAGCAAATAATACATAAAGAAGTTAATACTAAAAAATTATTTCCTAGCTTCCCTGCCTAAAAACATGGTGGCTTCCAGGCTTAGTTTGTTTTAATACTGATTAGAAAGCAACATTACCTCAGGATTGACATCATTTAGTCCCATCTACTTACCGTTCCTAGTTCAAAAACAAAAGATGGAGAAATGAGAAAGTAATTTACAGACTATTATTCTCTCTCCTGCATAAACATCAGTTTATATGTCATAACCTCAGTCCCTCAGCCACATCAAACACAATTTTCATCTTGTGTTTCCTCTAAATCTCACACATAATCCAGGTTCCCATAAGAACACTGAATTCCGTGTCTTACTTTACTCCTAAGGCCATGAGCAGTCAGTTATATACTCATTATCCACCTTCTATATCACTTAGTATATCCTCATTATCACTTAGTATATTCTCCAACAATCAAACCCTTATTCTTAACATTCTTACCTGTCTCAAAAATACTTATCTGAAATATTCAAAACTGAAATCATTATATCCTCCCTCCACCACACACATACATTTGCTTCTGGGCCTGAATTCTTCTTTTATTTGTATCAACAGCACTGCCACCCACCAAACAAGAAACCTAGAACTCAGCCTAGACACATCTTCCCTCATGTCAGTCTCAATCCTCCCTTCCATACCCACTCCCACGGCTGCTTAGAATTAGTTAGTAATAATAAACTACTTCCATTTCATTAATAATTACCGTGTCTTAGTCATTTACACACTTGATTCCATCAATAACCCTATGAGGTAGGTGACTTTGTCCAGTTTCACAAATGAGAAAACTAAAGCTAAGAAAAATCTCTCCAAGTCACAAGTAGTGACAAAGAACACATCCAAACTCAAATGTCTCACTAAGTCCATACCTTTCCCCTGTACCAAAAATGCCTCCTCCTCTAAGATACCCTTTTAATATACTCCCTTCAGTGTGACCCAAGCGATCTTTCCGGAGAATAAATGTGATCCTCTTACCCTCTCGATACAGAAGTCCTGCCCAGACTCCCTTAGGCTACACTTCACAGGACAAATCCCAAATCCTTTACAGGTCGACGATCCCTTATCTACAGCTCCAAAACTCAAAGGCTTGAAATTTTCATTTTTTCCTAAGTTTGCAACAAAACCCACCCTGAACTGCAGAATAATCTGTAGTCCCTGAATATTCGTTGTCTATACCATTAATGTGATATTCATGTTTCATAGCAGAAACATTAATGTGTTGATAATGAGTTGTGAACCCAGACCCTGCAGGAGTACTAGAGACCTTAGCAGGAAAAAAGAAAATTCTCCAAACTATTCTGGAGTCTAAAATAAACCTGGTTCCAAAGGTTTCAGATAAGAGTTGCAGGCATCTTACCTATTCAGCGCATCCATCAATACAACCTAATTTCCACCAGTCACCTCACACATCCCTTAGTTCCAGGGAAAGGTAAAATGCCCTGTGCTCTGAAAACTCTGCAGCCCAGTGAGCTACTCACCCTTAAAGAAACCGGATCAAGGGTTCCTTTTCAGCGGTTTTCCTGACTTTCTCTTGATTGCGCACTAACAACGCGAAGCTCCCACCTCCACTGCTGTGTATTCTGTATTTGTTTCCCCTGTACTAGACTGTGAATGAGCTCATGATTACAACATTCAATCCCAGCACGGTATCCAGAACACTAGCGGCTCATCAATGTAAATAAACTGAAATTCCTGACCAGCTCTCCCTTCTAACTCCCAATTCCCTTCAAAGTTCCTTTTTCCTTCACCTCTAAATCTTAGGGTTTTTTCTCTAACCATGCAGGCCCCTCACAGCTATTTTCGTTTCCAGAGTTCCTCCTTCGTAATATCACCTTAAAATTACTTTCCACCAGACCTCTCCTCTTAGTCCCAAACTCTCCAATGCCCTTCCTTCATCCTCCTCCATTTAATCTGTAGCCCTTCTTTACCCTCCCTCTAGGGCAATTCATCCTCACAACCCTTAACCTCTAACCTACTCTCTCAACACCTCTCTCGGTTCCGGGCCTTTGCTCCCAAAACGCTTCCCCCAGGAGGTTTCCCAGACACCCCCCCATCCCCTCCACTCTCAGTCCGGGTCCACCCGCTTCCGAACAGTCTCGGCACATTACAGTCCTCCCTTGCAGCCGGTGTCCCCTCCCCCAATCTCCCGCAGCCAGCACCCCTCTCTTCACTGCTCCCGTATCTCTGGCGGCCCAGCTTCTCCGGGAACTCTGCCGCGGTCGTGGCTTTCACCTCTCGGATCCCTCAGGATGGCCCCGGTCCGAGCAGCCCCAAGGCCAAGCACCTCCGGCCCCCAGATCTTCCTCGGCCCCGCAAATCCCCGTCGGCCCAGACCTCGGGCAGGGCCTCCCGCTCACCTTGCTGGATGTCGCCGTTGCTGCCCCCGGGGATGGGCACGCTGAGCTGGCGCTCAGGCTCAGGCAAGCAGCGCAGGCAGAAAGAGTGAAGACACGGCAGCAGCTTGGGCTCCGCCTCACGCCGGCTCTGCAAGCTCTGCTGACACACGGCGCAGGTGTCCAGGAGCGAGGCTGGCGGTCCGGGAGGCGGCCCCGCGGAGGGACCCGGAGCGGGAGCCGGGGCCGGCGTCGGTAATGTCGCTGCGGGAACTCCAGGGCCCACTGAGGCCGCAGGGACTGAGGCAGCCGGGGCCGAGCCGGAGGAGGCCGCGGACACCCCCCCGTCGTCGGGCCCAGCCGCGCCGCTCTCCGTGGCCGCCCTGCCGCCTTCCTCCTCCTCCTCCTCCACCAGCACCGCGGCGAGAGGCGGCTCCGCCTCCTGCGCCGCGGGCCCGGCGGCCCCGGCAGTTACCGGCGCGCTGCCGCTGCCCCCACCGCCGCTCTCAGCCTCGCCGCCGCCTTTGTTTTCCGCCATGTTTTCCTCTTTGAACCCTCCGGACCGCCCCGCGCCGCCCGCCGCCCGCGCCACCGCCGCTGCCGCCGCCGCTGCCGCCGCCGCCGCCGCCTGCCCCCAGCCGCAGCCGCAGCAAGATGAGCCGCCGAGAGCGAGCAGGCGAGGGAACGCACGAGAGCGCGCACGTACGGGGCATCCCCGCCCTCGCGTCGCACGGTTGAAAGAGGGCGGGCGGAGCGCGCGCACGTACGCATCGACGTCCTCCAGAGGGAGGCGGGAACTCGGGGCGCGCGCGCAGAACTGTCCTCGCCACGCCTCCCGGCTTCTGGCACCTGCGCTTCGTGTCCGCACCGTGGGGGTTCACCTTGCAACGAGCTTTTAAGCCTGAGGCGGTTGACTGTGAACTGCCTTTGGTCCGGGACAGTACGAGCTCGGATGCAGCGGTGGTGTGGAAAGAAGAGCGAGAAAGGGTGGAAGGATAGGAGGCCTAGATCGGTCCCTCCCAAGCGAGCGTCTCCCGGGCGGTGCCGTCCCCAGAGGCGGGCGCGTCTCCGCGGAAGTCTCAGTTGCCGCACGGTCGGCCGCCGCGGCCTCTTGGTCTCTGTGCTTTAACCGGCCGCATTCCTTTGGGTGGTTGTACCTCTGTGGAACTGTAAAGCAGGGCTTTAAAAAACAAAACAAAAACACTAGAGGTCTGCCAGAATTAGCCTGAAAAGACAGGGTGAGGGAGAAACGCTTTAACGGCTATTTTTAGCTCCTTAGTGTTTGACTGATTCCCAGACGTTGCTGCAATCAGAAAACCAACGGAGGAGCTTTTCAAATCAGATACCAGGGCCACACCCCAATGTGTGCATCCGGAAGTGTGGGGAGAGTCGCTTCAGCTGATTTAGTTGTGCGTCACTGAGGAGCCACCGATCTAACATGTTAAATCCTGAAAGTCGCTCTCAGTGACCCATCGTGAAGGGTTCGCAAGTTCCCTATCGGTACTAGAAGCTTTACGAAAGGATTGTCTTTATGTGAAAAAGTACCCTGGAGATTTTTATGTAGTGCAGCATCTGTTTTAATATTAGGATCCTGCTTTCCTCGTCTGACAGCGTTCCCAAGAAACTTAACTAATAGGAGTCCTTAAGACCCCTCGACACATTTTTCATTTATTGGTTCAAAAATACCCACTTCTTAGTATGTGTCAGGTAGTGTTCTAGAGACGCTAGGATTACAGCAGAGAGCCAGGGAAGTTCCTTGCCTTTGAGTTTACAGTCTAATGGAGGAAGATTGACATGCCAGGGAGTTCTAAATGCTCTGAAAAAAGAAAAGTAAAAGATTAGAGATGACTGAGGAAGGACCCTGTTGATAGAGGAACAAAACTTCTGGCTCCCTCTTAGAAGAGTGTTCCAGGCAGAGAAACAAACAGTAAGTACAAATGATCTGAGGCAGACAGGGATTCCTGGCTTGTTAAAGGAACAGGTTAGGAATCGGCGTGGCTGGAGTGCGTGAACAAGTGAAAGTAAGAGAACATGAGATGAGAATTAAGGGGCCAGATCATATACAGAAGTGGTCTTCAATTTTTAACTTTTGTGCCCTTGAAAAGAACTTTGAAAAACTATGTTCTCCCCTCAAACATTGTAATTTTTTACTATAAAATTTTTCATCGTGTGCAAATAATTGCAAAGTACAATTTCTGACATTTTGCAATACTTTTTAAATTGTTACCGTTACTTTTAAATCTAGCCAATGGGAAAGTAGCTACTAAGGTGGTTTAACAAACACCGTCTTCCATTTTTGAAGTACGTAATTAAAAAGTGTTACATTTTGTTAAATATTAAACATCAAAGTGTTAACTGGGAATGCCTTTTAATGAGATGGCTGGTGCCTTTTTTTTTCTTTTTTTCCGTTAGTTCATATAGACATGGATGTATATAACATTGCTAGGAAGAGATAGTGTCCTCTATCAATTCCATTTTTCATTCTTGTGGATGTAAACACTGCATTAAAAAACTGTATGTGTGTGCATATGATTAATTTTTATACACGTTTAAATCCTGTACAACCGTCCATACTTTTGTAGCCCTTGGAAAATTTTCCTCTGCTGGAGTCTGAATACGCATACCCCAGTTTCAAAATGCAGAGATGGAAAATCTTGAATGAGTTTTGAGCAAAGACTCAAAAGTCATGGAAAGAGTCACTTTGGCTGCTTCCTGAAAAATCACTTGTAGGTGATCAGAGTGAAAGGAGAAAGACCTTCTTTCTGGCAGCATTTAGGCTGCTAGTATAATATATTTAAGTCAGGAATACTGGCTGATTGGACCAAGGAAAAGTATCTCTGCAGGTGGTGAAAAATATGGAGTATATGTAATAAAGAGCAAAGATTTTTTTCTCCAAATTCACTTCAAAAAAATAAGTTAATGGGCTCAACCAAAAGTATTGCTTTCCTGAATTTTTCCTAACCTTTTGATGCCTGTTACTGGTTGCCTTTATTACAATCTAGTATAAAGATGTTTCGAAAACTAATTTTGTAGAGGATATTGCGGCCACCCCCACCCCTCCACCACCACCACCATGAAATTGTACTGTGTGCTCTGAGAAGTCAGTGCCTGGAATTAAACTGTCATGGAATATTAGGGGACATTGATACATATCCAGGTACATGCTTAATTTGCAATGGGAAACCAAAAATCTTGCAGGAGAAATTGCGCTGTGAAATCATTTGTGAGACTGAGATAAGATTTGCACAAACCTGTCTGATGGGGAGATTGCATAGCGTAAGATGGAATTTGGAGCCAAAATGCCTGGTTTGAAGCCTGGTTCCACCACTTACTAGCTGTGTGATGTGGGGTAACTTAATTTGCCTTAGTTTCCTCATTTGTAAAAGAGTGTTTGTTTACTAGTAGGACCTACCTATTGTTAGACAATTAATTATTCATAAAGTGCTAACAGTACCTGGTGCATGGTAAACATGAAATAATGTCAAAGCAGACCCAAAAGTCTCTGAAGGGGACAGAACTGGAGGGAGAAATGAAGGTACCTCAAAGAAAAGTCTCAAGAAGAGAAACCATGCTATGGACTGAACTGAGCCGCAAGGTTCAAGTAGAGGCTGTGTCCAGCCATTCCCCTGACCGAGGCTACATTTTACACCTGGCCCTCTTCCCCAAGCACTGAGAAAAACACAGTTCTGAAATAAAGGAGAGAGCTCTTAGTAGGTGCCTAGCAGCTCTGCTAAGGAGAAAACTCCCCTGAAATTGCTGGTAACCAGAAGTGGAAGGAACATAGGCACATGTACGTTGGACTGAGCGTGTCCTTGGACTTAGTGGGACATCCTACCTCAGAGTGGGGACTTTCCGAACACAGCTATCAAATGAGTGAAATAAAAGTGGGTGGTGTTGAACAAGTAGTGATTCTGTATAACATCTTACTACACTGATGGACAGTGACTGCAATGGGGTATGAGGTGGGGACTTGATAATAGAGGGAGCCTAGTATCCATAATGTTGCTCATGTAACTGTATACTAATAATAGCAAAATAAAAATAAAAGTGGGTGGTGTTGAAGCAGGGCAAGATTTTTGTCCAGAGGTGTGCCCAGTACCACACCGTCAAAAAGGCAGGCAAGCACAAGAAGCCTCCATGGTCTGTTTGGGTGGAAGGTGAAAGGCAGATCAGGCCGCAGGATTCTCTTACACAGACCAAGAAAAATGGCATCACCTAGGGAGAGATGTATTTGGAGAATCCCAACAAGTAATCCCTAGAACAAAAATGATTGTCCTTTGCTAATAAGAAGAAGGTAGAAAAAGCAGACTTGTTAGCTTATCTCAAAAAAGCTACTAATGAGTGACAGTTGGCCACTACCTTATTTCTAAAAAGAAAAAACACCTCAACTTTTTTTGTAATATTTTTTTAATTGACTCAACTTCTGTTGTGTGAACATACTTAAATGTATCTCATATACTAGAATTCAGATCATGAATGACTAGAATATTTTTGTCTGACAGTCTTGATTTAAATAAGATCGGCTTGTTTTCAAATCAATATGATCATCTGTTGAATTGGGGCAGTAATTCCAGTTCCTAAAGTGCTGTTTCCCCTTCCTAAAGACAGGACGGGACTCGATCAGCGATGTTCAGCTTTTCACAGAGATAGTGAATGCTGTCTCAGAGCCTGTAGGACTTTGGTTTTATGTTCAGATTGATATAACTGGTTATAGGAGTATATTTAAAAACTAAGGAAATACTGTCACTGTCTTATGTAACTGAGGAAGACTCACCCATGTCTCAATTTGTGTTCATTAGGCTGACAAAGGACTGAAAATAAGGTACCAATGTCCACTTTATCTTTTTGAGCTTACCTATGCCAGTTAAAATTCCCTGTATCGAAGTACTGCCATTTACTTAAGGAACGGCATTTTAGTGTGGTAAATATCAAAGTATATTTAGCACTTCTTACACTTTATAGACAATCTATAAAGTCAGATGCTTTTAAAAGCATGGCAAGATATAGCAAGTTAAACTTTGCTTTTGAATCCTTTAATATTAAGACTAAGTCATAATTCAAGATTATCTTTAAACAGCTATTCAAAAACACTTAAATCTGTAGAAATCCTGTATATGTATGATTGGTAAGGGTGGTTTTACCACACTCAGAAGGATTAAAGTAGAGGAGATACACCTTCAGCACAAATTTGTAAACTGTGATGAGAAGTCTTAAGATAATTAAAAACAAAATCATAGAAAAAAATAATAATAAAGTTCACTTCTCAGCATTCCATGATGTGCAAAGTACACTTTGACTTCCAGATGCTGTGTTTTTAAATAAGTTTGAGAGCCATGAGTACCACTAAAAGAGGGACAGATGGCTTAGTTAAGTCTAATTACTAACTCTTGTCTCTTCTGTATTTCTTAAAGCCTTCCAGGGGCACATTGGTAATCCCAGTAATAAAACAAAATTTGAACATCTGTTTAAAATTTACAAAGTGCTTTCAAACACATTATTTCTCATTCTTGCAACCAGTAAGATACATCCCATAGACTTATTATATGAGTATAGTATAATGTATAGCTGTCTGTTACACAATAAGATTTTCAATTTTTTGCTATTATAAACAATACTATATTAAACAATTTTTGCATGTCTCTTCTGAGTATCGCTAAAAATAGAATTGCTGATTCAATGAGTATACCCTTTGTAAAAGTTTGTAATATAAAATTTGAAGGGTTCCTATTAGGTTATTAGGTAACTAGATTGTTTTTTGATACATTTAGTTACTATGAATAAAGGTGAAATTAACATGCAAACGTTTTCTCAAGACTCTGTCTATAAAGATCTCAATTTCCTCACCTTCTGCTCATTTCTCAATCTATTCTAGCCTGGCTTCCACTCTCATGGCTACCAAAACAGCTCTTGCTAAGGTCATCATTGACCTCCATGTTTTTAAATCCAGTAGACATACGTTATCCCTGATCTTGTCTTTTCAGTGGGGTTTAACACTGTTGGCCATACCCCTTCCAGAATCACTTACTTCCTTGACTTTCATGACATCGCACTCTCCAATCTTCCTCTGACATTTTAGGTATCTCTTAGCTATCTCTTCTTTACAGACTGTGTCAGGGGTCCCCAAGACCAGACTAGAAGAATTCACGGGAGTCAGAAAATCTGTTATGGTTATAGTTTATTAAAAGTGAAATGATAATTAAAATCACCAAAGGGAGTTACGTGGAGTTAAGACAAGAAAAAAAAACAGGCAAAAGGTTCCAGGTGTTCCCTCCCAGTGGAGTTGCACAGGCATTAATTCTTCCAGAAATGATGTGTGAGAACACATGTTGCCAAACAGGGAAGTTCATCCAAGCCTTGGTGTGCAGGGTTTTTATTGGGGGGGTCTGTCAGATAGGCATGGAGGACCCATGTAAATGATCTGCTACAGCAATACCCAAGGCCTCAGGCATCGAAGACACTCTTATTAGGTAGAATATTCCAAGGGTTCAGAGGTTATCTTCCAGGAGTCAGTCAAGAACCAGCTCTAAAAACAAGCCTTTCTTTGTAATGTGCAGCGTTTGAGCAATCCAGGCCTCCTAAATTAGCCCTTTCCAGCACTCCTCAGACTTATTTCATATTGGATTCTCTCAAATATCAACTCTAGAGCCCTTCTCTTCTAAATCAGTTTTCTTTCCCTAGGTAAACTCATCCATGCTATAGCTTCATTTGCCATCCACACAATGACAACTCCCAAGTATATAACTTAAGCCCAGGTCTATGTGGATGAAGCCCAGACCCATCTTGCCGACTGCCTATTTAATATCTCCATGTGAATGTTTCAAAGGCACCTTGAATTCAGCATGTCCAAGACTCAATAATCTCCAGCCTTCTTCATCTTCTTCCACAGTCCTTATCTCAATGAATGGTGTTACCATTCACTTAATTGCACTAGAAACAAAGATGTTTAGAAGATAAATTAACTGATTTTATTGACAGATTGGATATAGGAGGGGTCACCCTTGAAACTTACAGTTTTTATCTCTCGTATCCAACCTATTACCCAGTCCTCAATCTGACTTTCTAAGTATCTCTCCAAATCCCTCCATTTGTCTCCATTTCCACAGTCATCACCCTAAATCACCTTAGCACCCTGAAGATACCACCACCCTCATATTCACAAGCAGTATGACTACCCTGCAATCCACTGTCTTTAAGTGTAAGTAATCTTTTCAGATCCCTGCTCTGCCAACCCTTATCTTCATGACATTCCCTTGCTTGTGGGAGGAAAAACAAAATCTTTAAGGGCCCATAAAATCTTGTTTCATCTAGCCTGTAATACCTCTCTAGCCATATAATATCCCTCTTTCCTCTTGTTTTCTATGTCCTAGCTACACTGGCTACATTGGGCTTTCAGTTTCTTCACTGTACCATGTTCCCTCTTGCCTCAGGACCTTTACACATTCTGTCCTCTGCTGGAATGATTGTTTCTTCTGCCACGACTACCACCCACCTTGCAGAGTTAATGCCTACACAAACTTGGGGGGTCTCAGTTTAAGCAGTACTTCCTCAGATTGCTCCTGTCTAGATCAGTTTTGTCAGGTGTTCTCATAGATCTCTGTTTCCTTCCTTCAGAGCTACTTGTGAAAAGCATTATACTATAATGGCTGAAAGCAGGGATCAGACTATCTGGGTTGAATTCCAGCTCTATCACGTATTAGCTATGTGACCTTGGACAAGTTACTAAACCTCTCACTGCCTTAGTTTTATAATCTGTGAGTATAATGGTGGTAGGCATAATAAAACTATATACATATCATACTGCATAGAATACATTTTATGACTAGGTTAATACATAGAGTTTGGAATAGGGACCAGCAAATGTAAGTATGTAATATTATTTCCTTTTAACATTAAAGTCTTAATTTGTAATAATGCATTCATTAGTGTGGTTATCTGATATTTGTCTCTCTCACTAAGATCCATGAAAGCAGGGATTATATCTGTTTCTACCTACCATTTTATTCATAGTGCCTGGCATATAGGTACTCATAAATATTTGATACATTAATAAGTGATTCTTAGAAGTGGAATTAATTGGATCAAAAAATTTGCACACATCAAATGTTTTCTGACACTCATCCTCCTGACGCTCAGAGGAGGATTTATTCTGCTTATAAGAAGGGAGAGACTTGACCGTGTTTCTACTTAAAGGAAAGAACTAATGATAATCAAGGATTTGAAAACAAAGGAAAGAAAGGCTACTTTTTAGCAAAGCAGACTCCCTGAGAACATGAAAGAAAAATAGGATGTAGAACACACATGCATAGATTAACTAAACTTGGATAAGAGAAAGAATATCACTGTCTCAAAATTATGGGAAAAGAGTATGGTGGAGATGTAGATAACTCTGTGGCTGAGGGGATGAGGAAAAAAAGAGTTAAGAAAAGCCTGCGTATCCTCCAAGAAAGAAGCAAAGCTTTATGTTGGGAGAAGGTGCATTAGGAATGTTAGGTGGGTAGTTAGAATTCTTTGGGCTGCAAGTACCAAAAGGTGTGCTCTTAAGAAGGCAATCGGTATTGTCTGTCACAACTGATAAATACTACAACTAGCCTTGGAGCTCTTCTTTCTCTTTCCTTTTCTCTTCCCTAACAATTCAGCCCACAAGCCATTAAGTAGTATCAACAATGTTGGCATCTGTGCCTGAGATGGAAAGCAGCTGTGGTCCAGAGCAGAGACAGACTGATCAGGGTGTCCTCAGGGGTGAGGCATTAGCCTCATGCAGGGTGCCAACGTCTGTGCAGATCAAGGAGAAAGGCACTGCATGGGAGGAAGGGCCATCAAGGAGTCTGGGAACAAGCAGAGTGAAGAGGGTGTCCACACAGTTGGTTGTCACCCAGCGTAAGCAGTAAAAGCCAGAGCAGGGTGAGGAGGGCATTCACATGGGGCAGGGAGGGGGGTCCCAGCATGGGATGTGAGAGCCAGCACAGGATGAAGAGGGTGACCAGGCACAGGGGCATGGCACGGCCCTGGTATCAGAGCCCAAGGTGGATAAGGAAGGCATCTGTGTAGGAGGAAGGCCCAGTGTAGGGTGGTAGATCCCAAGCAAGGTAAGGAAGACATCCAGTGGGGGAACAGCCTTTTATGGCCAGGTGTTAGCTTAGCATGGGGTAGCCCAAGAGGGCTAAGGAGAGCATCCGTGCAGGAATAGGACCCATCATAATATGTCAGAGCTCCAGTGGCGTGACATATTATGTCAGTTACAAATATAGAAAGAGAAAACTAGGATGAACTCAGCAGTGCTAGGTAGGAATTGTGGTATCTATTTGTCCTCATGAGTGTCATTATATAGATAGTCATAGAAATAAACATAAACATAAGTTTGTGTTTGTATATGTATATAGGCAAGGGAGGCAAAAACGTTACTTCTACCTTCTTAAGGTCTCTGGTTGAGCTTGAGAATTAAATTGATGTAAAACAGATTAACAGGATAAAAACATAGTTATTTAATACAAATTTTACATGACATGGGAACCCTCATAATGAAATGACGATCCAAAGAAATGACAAAACCTAAGAGAAGCAATTGGGGAAAATTAAAATATATGGAGAGACTAAAGGAAGATAGTAATTTTAACAAGGTTCGTTTACATAGAATTCTCTTAGCCTCAACTCCCCATCTCTGGTGACAAGATTGTTTCTGTCCTCCTGGTATAGGGAGGGCATCTTTCACATGGAAGTTTCATTTCCTGCTTTTAGAAAGAAAAGGGGAGGTCAAAGTGCCCTTCCTGCACCTGCTGTTTTTTAAGTACCTTTTGCTCAAAATAATCCTTATGCTAAAGTGGAATATTTAGGAGTGGCACATTCTGCCACCCTTCATATATAAGTGTGTATGTATTTGTGTGTAATATAATTACATATATTCTCTAGGCCTGACCACTGAGAAGCTTGAGAACAATGCCCCAACAGCAACAAACACACCTAGCACCCAGATCTTGGCTTTTATATACCCTTCTCTTTAAAAAATCTAGGGTCCTTTGGTGGAATGGCTGATCCCAAGGCTAAGGCAGGGAAAATATGAGATGAGCCTGGAATATCTTGTTGTTGCAGTAAGGAAATCCCATAGAGTGATGGCAACATGTTAAAAGGTCAGAGAAGCCAGCTGGAATGGGTTCCCAGGAGCCAAATCTGGTCTACAAAATAGCGTCTCCAGTCTTCAAAAGTTTCAAAGTGATTTGGAAACTATGTAAGGAGATGGCAAAGCTGTAGATGGAAGAAGCCTGAGCTCTTCAATCACAACCTCCTAATTGGGGACATTGGTTTTGTAATTTATGGGAGAACTAATTAAATTTTTGCTTGAGTCACTGTTCATTTGGGACAACAACAACGACGACAACAACGAAAGAATTAAGGTCATAAATATCCAGGAGATGGAGGAGCTGTTCCAGATTGGAGGAAATCAAAGACATAACAAAATGCAAATCAAAATCACACAAGATACCACTTCACACCTATTAGAATGACTAATATATATTTTTAAAAAGCAGTAAATAGCAAGTATTGGTGATTATATAGTGAAATTGAAACCTTCATTCATGCATTCTTGTGGGGTGCGGCCACTCTGGAAAACAGTTTGAGTAGATCCTCAAAAAATTAAACTTGGAGTTACCATGGAATCCAGCAATACCACTTGTAGGTATATACCCAAAAGAATTGAAGGCAGGAACTCAAACATGTATTTGTACACCAATGTTCACAGCAGCATTATTCACAACAGCACAAGGAGGAAACAGCTCAAGTGTTAATGGTGAATGAATGGATAAACAAACCGTGGTGTATACATACAAAGGCATATTATTCAGCCTTGAGAAGAAAGGAAGTTCGGACACTTGCAACAACATGGATGAACCTTGAAGACATTATGCTAAGTGAAATAGGCCAGTCATAAAAAGAAATTTTGCATGATTCTACTTATATGAAATAACTAGAGTAGTCAAATTCATAGACACAGAAAGAATGGTGGTTGCCAAAAATGGGGCATTATTTCTTAATGAACGTGAGAAATACTCTCACTGGTCTGAACTCAGTAAGTGGACACGGAACAGAACCAGAGGAGTGAGGCTTTAATGACCGTATTGTAAGACCAGGTGTCTGGTGAGCAGGCACACAGGGCGGCCAAAACAAG